>PISW01008770.1:0-24471 GCA_004023785.1 Mungos mungo | reverse complement strand
CAGCGTCCTGGTGCGCAGGGACGGGAGAGGCCCAGGCCGAGCGCCGGCCGTCCGGACTGTGGATTTCCACACACTTGCCCCGTTTCAGGGCAGCCCTCCCGTTTCCTCTCCCCTCGGCACCACCTGGCACCCCCGTCCGAGCCCCGTCTGGCTTCCATCCTCCGGGGAGCATCCAGCTCCCTCCGGGGTTGGGGCGAAGGCTTGCACCTGGCCTCTTGGGGTGGGGGAGGGGCCCAGGGGATGCATCTGCTCTTGACATTGGCCGAGAGGTGGGGGTGCTTCAGAACGGGGCTCAGCCAGCCTGCTCTCGGGGCTGCGTCCTCCGCCTGGCCTCCGCGGCCCAGCCTCCAGCCTCCTCCCACCTGCCCAGACGTGCTCACTGTGGACGCCCCCTGTTCTCTTTGCGATCTGGGCTCTCGCCTGTTCTGTTCCTTTAGCCCGATTTAGAGGGATTGAAGGGAGAGACCAGAAATCAGGCGTATGTGCGAGCTGTGGTTTTCAATTGGAAATTGCTTGCGATCATGGTTTAGAAGCTCGAACGCAGGTGCAGAGAGCAGGCGGCAGCTTGGCTCTCCTCCTGCAGGGCCCGGGGGCCTTGGGGGCTGAGTTACCCCGTGCCCCGCGCCGTCCACGCAGCTCTGATCCCCACAGGGTAGGAGACCCGGCGGCGTGCAGCGGGCTGGGGCCAGAAGCGAAACCCCACCTGGTGACCCGGGCTGTGAAAGCCAGCCCCTCCCTCCCCCATTCTGTTCCACCAACAGATACTCGTGGGCCCGGGGGTGCTGGGTCCCCCCAGGCCTGCCTCCAAGTCCTATCAGAAGCCTCGCGTCTGTGTGGGTTTTGAGGTTATCACCCACTGTTGTTCTAGCAGTTACTGGATTTAATTTCGCTTCACGTTAATTCATGAATCCGGGAGGCATGCTCTGTACCCCCCAACTCTCCTGCAAGAAACGCAACAAAGCAATGCAAGTCCTGATCATGCAAACGGAACCTCATTTCCATTGTTTAATGGGAATTGAAATTTGTTCAAATAGCTTAGTTCTCACCTCCCGCCCTGTTTGTTTTCCATCTTCAGATCTGTCAGTCACATCTTCTGCCTCCCCTACTCCCTCGCCCGCCCTGTCCGCAGCCTCCCGCCTCCAGACTCTGCACTTTCCGATGGAGTCCCGCAGAGGCTGCTGACTGATGGGTGGAAAGAAAATAGGACCCGGGTGGACGGCTGCCCTCACCCCATACTCTGGTTACACCCTAGTAAGAACACGCACCTCGCGGTGCCTTCTGGGAAGGAATTAACTGAGGACCAGAGATTATTAATTTTGCGTCTTTCAACTAAGAATCTGGTGGAGTAGGAGCCGCGTTAACAGAGTCGGGAGCGCAGTCCTGGGAGGGGCATAGAAGAGAAGGAACCAGACTCGGAGAAGCCGGGGCGAGTGGGGCCAGGGGTGCGGGGAGCGGGCAGGACATCCGCAGAGGTGGGGCAAGTTTACCACAAGGGGAGAGGGAAGAGCATCTGGGCAGAGACGAAGATGTGTCAGGACCCCGAGGGGAGAGTGCGGTGGGGTCCCTGCAGTGGGGGGTCCCTGTGGCTGGGAGCTCAGTACTCTCTTGGTCACAGGTGATAAAAACATACCCCAGACCTGCTAAACAAGAAAGGAATCTGTTGGTTCACTTCTTAGGAAGCTGGGGTTCAGGCTGGCTTCAGGCTTAGCTGGATCCAGGAGTTTCAGTGCTGTTGTATCTCTCTTCTCCTTCTGTCCTTCAGCTCTGCTTCCCTCTGCGTGAAGGTCACTCTCTTTTGGTACAAGGGGGTTTCGCCTTGTGCCCGAAGACGACAGGCACGTAGGGTCATACACCTCCGGAAACAGCATGCTTGTTAAATACAGTCTTTCCTCTTGCTCCAGCAGAGGAGCCGGGCATGGGACCTGACGGGCTGGGCTTCGCCCGTGTGTCCTGGGGCCTGGGGTGTGTGGCTGCTCTCGTGATGGGGTGGGACCAGGAGGGCAGGTGGGGGCCCCTGTGGGTGGGGGAGCTCCCAGTGGAAGAGACGTGGGAGCCGTGAACAAGGAGTGTCCCCGGTGGCGGGCGGAGGACGCCTGAGCGAGGGCAGGCTCTCAGCGGTCTCACAGGACGAGCTATGGAGTTTGGATTTCCCTGTGGAGGCCGTGGGGACCTCAGGGGGATCTAAGGAAAGACGTCTTGACCAGGTTTGATTTTGGAAGCAGCTGGAAGATAACAGCCAACTAACAGGCTGTTGCGAAGCCCAGCCAGCCTGCCAACGAACCAACCACAGAAACGGGGAGCCCCGGGGCCCGCAGCCGCCAGCCGGAGTCCCCGGGAACCGTGCGCCCATGGGCTCGGGGAAGTACGGAAACTCAGCATCAGGGACCTGAGCACCGAGGGACGTCAGTGCCCAGGTGTGGCAGGGCGGGGCGGAGGGTCTAAGAGGGAGAGACTGCAGACCTGACTTCAGTTAGTGTGACTGTGGGTCCCCCAAAGGGAGGCGGTAGGGGGTCCCGCACACCCCTGCTGTCTACAGTTATGCTTCCTTTTTGAGATACACTCATTGAGAATGGGAATCCAAACACTGTTTTATCACGTACAGAAGAAAGGGACAGTCAGCCACAGCCGGGCTGCGCAGACGGGCAGAAGCAGAGCAGGGTGGGGAAGAGTCAGGACTCCGTTAGGAGTCCGTCAGTGAGCAGGGGTGACGCCTCCTCCTCGCCGTGGGACTCAGTTTCCCCTCTCGTGAAGAAAAATGGGTTGGGCGAACGATTCCTAAGGGTTCTTTAACATAGCGACGTCTGGAAACTGGACTGGGAACTTAAGCTTCCCGTCACAGTCCAATGTTCAGCGGCGTTTCAGGAAGAGTGGGGGGCGCGGCCAAGCCGCGGGGAGTGTGATTTCCTTAATCTGTCTAAATAACGTGCAGGGGGAGCCCTCGGTGACCACACATGCCCTGGCCCCTCATAAAGTCCCTGGCCCACCGTGGCCTGGTCATAAATTCCCTGAAGGGGTCGTGGGAATTTATCGTCCCCAATACTCTATAATTAGGAATTATGGTCTCTCCGCCACATGACACTTTGGAGCTCCAGCAGATCTTAAATTAAGACGATATACACGTTTTAAAATGTCCTTCAGAAAACTTTAAATTCACGTGTTCAAATTATGACTTAAGTCCTGAATACTTACTACGTAAACACATAAGTTTGACCTCCAGCGTTTCAAGGAATAAACTTGCCGTCAGACTTGTGTGTTAAAACGCTGAGGATGTCTTGAACGTAAAACCGCATGGAAGAATTCTGCTGGGGGCCGGCTCCGGGCACATGGCAAAGTTCTCTTTTATGGGGGTCACCAGAGCAACGGGGGGGCTGGGACCCAGAGCTCTCCCCAGGGACCAGGAGAGTGACTGGATGTCCGTGCTTAAGGAAGAAAACGCGTGTGTGCCTGTGTGTGCATGTGATTGTATAGTCATGTGTATGCATGTAGGAATGCGTATGAGTGTGTGTATACATGTGGTTGTGTGTTCACACGTGAGAATGTGTGTTGTGCATGTATATGTGTGCATGCGTGTGATTGTGTTCATGTGTGCAAGAGTGTGCATGTGAGTGTTTGTGTGTACATGTGCCAATGTACGCATGTGATTGCTCATGCATGTGCGTGTGTGCGCACATGACTGTATTCATGTGTTGCGAGTATGTGTGTACATGTGAGTGTGTTTGTGTGTGTGAATGTGTGTGTGAGTGTGTGTGCATATGATTGTGTGTGCATGTGTGTGCATGTGTGTGTGTGATCGTGTGTTCATGTGTGCACAAGCATGTTGTATGAGTGCGGTCGTGTGTGATTGTGTGTTCGTGTGTGTGCACGTGTGTGTGTGATCGTGTAATCACGTGTGCACAAGCATGTTGTGTGAGTGTGGTCGTGTGTGATTGTGTGTTCGTGTGTGTGCATGTGTGTATCTGCATGTGTGTGCAGTGAGTGTGTGTTTGTGTTCATTTGTGTGCACATATGTGCACGTGAGTGTGCTCATTTGTGTGCGTGTGTTTGTGCGTGTGCATGTATACACGTGAGTGTGCACACGTATGTGCATGTGATTGTGTGTGCACGTGTGTGAGAGTATTCGGTGTGTGTGCGTGTGCGTGTGTGTGTGTTTACCTGGGGATATGGGGTGAGACATAACATCTCTAGGCTACACATTTTTTAAAAGACTTAACTATTTCACTTGACTTCATTTTCTGACTTTATTTCTTTATCTTCTACCAAGAAAAGTGAGTAAATAACAACCCAGGAGCCCCATGGAGGGGGGTGGGGGTGGGGGGCACAGGAAGCCGGGCGGGGCTGTGAGACCGGCCTGGCCCAGGCTTCTCTCTCTAATTCTCTCTTCCCTCTCTGGCCCTGATGACTTTTCCCTCCCCCTCTTCAGAAAGGCTCTCTCGCACCTAACCTCCTGGGAGATACTATCTCAACTCTGAAAATAAAGTGAAACTAGCCAGTTTTGTTTTATTTGTTTGGCCGATTCTGTTTTCCCCGATGAGGAAAAATTAACGAACCCCGGGATCAGAGGATGAAAGTAGCACCTTCATTTCCGTGGCCCAGACGGGAGTCCTCCGAGCGTCCGGCGGGTCGTCTCTTCCCGGTGTGTGGCCGGCGCTGACCCTCTCCCGTGGCCGGCCAGCTCGTGGCGGAGCCATTCACACGATGACGGCTCCTGCGGGGGCTGTAGAGAGGTTTGCAAGTTCAGGGAATAAAAGGATTGCACTCATTTTCCGTTTTTAGAATTATGTGTGTAACGAATCTGGGAGACTGTGTTTTCTTCTAGGAAAGTTCCACAAGTAATGTTCTAATGTCTCATCAGTCACAAGGCAAGACGTGGGAATCTTCAAATAACTAGATTTGTTTAATGCTCAGATTTAAGGGAAATGGTCAGCTCAGTGACAAGGAAGAGGGATCTCGAGGAAGAGAAGAGAGAAGGTGAAGGAGTCGGTGACGTTTAGTGAAACACAAACAAACAAAACCCACCTCCAGTTTCCCGCGTGATCACGACTTCCTGCGTCTCCCTTGATGCACGATTTAAGACAGGGAGACCCTCATCTGGGACGTTCCATGAACCAAATCCGGGGAGAGGACCTGTCTCAAGTAGGGGAGAGAGGGGCACCTGGGCTCAAGGAGTTAAACATCCAGCTTCGACTCAGGTCGTGATCTCGCAGTTCGTGGGTTCGAGCCCCGCGTCGGGCCCTGTGCTGACAGCTCAGAGCCTGGAGCTGCTTCGGATTCTGTGTGTGTCTCTCTCTCTGTCCCTCCCCTGCTCATGCTCTCTCTGTCTCTCTCTCTCTGTCTCTTTCTCTCTCCCAAAGAATAAATAAACATTACAAAAACTTTTTTTTAAGAATGGGATACTGTTGGGGCCCAGTGGGCAATAATAACCCTCAAACAATATTTGGCCTCTTGGGCCGCACATGTGGCTTCTGTTCATCCTATGATTTACTTTATTTTCTGGCTCTTTGTCTGCTGTAGGGAATGAACGTAATCCTCTCCCAAAAGATTTGCTTAAGGACGAGCATCCCACCCTTGAATAACTAATGAAGGGCCTTAAGGAATGTATATCTCCTCATAGAATTCTTCAGGCTCATCATGTGTTTAAAACCAGACTATTATTAGGGGATTCTTCTTTTTGCAATGACTTAAACCTGTTACTTACTGATAAGAATGATGTAATCACCCAGGGTATATAAGCCCCTGGCTGTCTTCATAAAGGTGTCTTTTTCTACCAACCGCCATCCCCGCTGTCTGTCTCGTCTGTCTTGTCTGTCGTGTTCGTCTTCTTTCTTAGAGATATTTCCGCCGACACCAAACCCCTCCTCGGGCCCTTTCGACTGTGGTGCGTGGGCTGGTCCCCCACATACAGGATACAGAACTGGGTCTCAGGTAATCAACCCATTTTTCAAGGCATAATACATTTACAATAAAATGCACCCATTTTAAGTTTAGAATTTGTTACCTCTGGGCAAATGTAGAACCATCTTCACACTCAAGAACATTTCTATCACTCCAGAAAGTTCCCTGGTGCCCTGCGCGGTCAACTGCGCCCCCTACCTAGCCAATATCAGCCACAGACCTAATTTATGTCCCTGTTTTTGCTTTTTGCAGAAAGTCATAAAAATGAAGTCATGCAGGACAGAGTCTTTTGTGTCTGGCTCTTGACACTCAGAATAACGCTCATAGGACACTCGTCCGCGTGGCTGCGCGTCTCCGTCTGTTCCGTTTTGCGGCCGAGCGTCCCGTTAGGTGACGCGCAGTGTGTTCGTCCAGTCGTCCGTCGACGGGACCTCGGTTGTTGCCAGGCTTTGGCCGTCACGAAAAAGCTGCCTCCGGTCATTGTTTGGACGTGTTTCCCGCCCCCTCAGGTGAATTTCTGGGAGCGAGATCGCAGAGTCCCCGTAAACGTGGGCTTGACGTTGGCGCCAGACTGTTTTCCACGGTGGCTGGAGCATCGGCTGCGTCCCACCCGCGGGGCCGCTACCGCCGGACGATAGAAACGGACACATGTTGGCAAAGATGTGGAGACACTGGGACGCCCGTGCCGTGCTCGGGGGGGGGGGGCGCAGGCGCAGGTGGTGTGAATGCCAGCTCAGCGGCCCCTCAAGAGGCTAAATAGAGAACAACCATAAGATCCAGCGAACCCTGGAGCACGTCCTCAGGTGTTCGGACAAAACCTTGCTCACAAACGTTCACGGCGGTGTTATTCACGGCGACCAAAGTGCGGGGAGAGCCCAGACGTCCGTGGACAGACGGATGAATACCGTGCGGTGTGACCCTACAATCGAATGGTGTTCAGGTGTATGAAGGGGCGAGGTACCGACTCCCGCGACGGCATGGAGGGACCTTGAAACCGTCGCCCCAGCTGAGGGAAGCCGGGGAAAGCACGGTGACGCATCGCATGGTCTCATCGACGTGGACCGTCCGGAAAGGGCAAATCCGTAGACAGGAAGCAGATTCGTAATTGTCAGGGGCGGGGAGAAGAGGTGTTAGTAGTCACATTTCTTATTTCCTGTATGTTATGACGCTTTGGCCTTCGGGGGCCCTGGGGGGCAGGGCCGCCCCTCCCAGGAGCCAGCTAACTCCCGACGACGGCAGACGACCTGCTGAGGAGGCGCACACCTCCAGCCAAGCACCCTGAATGCACAGCCCCCCCCCGTTTTATCAGACTCCGGGTCTGGTAGGTGCGCCTTGCTCTAAGTCACCCCAGGGCCACTTCCCAACAGGCGGAGACCTCCCCCACAGACCTGCTGAAGTATTAAACTCTCCAAGCCTCAATCTGCCCAACTTGTGGGCCCTGCCTCGCCTTGTCTTTCCTGCAAAAACCATAATGAAGGTTCTTGCCCACGTCCCCCTCAGTTCTGCCTCCTGGCTGACCCTGGTGCTCCCCCCGCCCTGGGGCCCTGTGCGGGGTGTCCTGCCCCGTATCTATGGATCCGTAGGTGTAGAGCCCTCTTCCTTCATGACGGTCACTTCTGTCGATGTGTCCTACTGAGTAAAAACTCCCAGGTACATTTTAGAGTGGGGGGGGTGGTCAGATTAGGAGGTGACTGTTTAACGGGTGTAGGGTTTCCATTGGGATGGCAAAGGGAACTCCTGTATCTGGGAATTCCTAATTCCGGAATTAGCTGGCAGAGACGGCTGCAGAAGGCTGCGTGCGTGATTGTCTGACGGCAGGTTTTATGTTCCGTGTCTGTATTAGGCCGGCATCTCCAGAGAAACAGGACAGAAGCACACACGTGAAGACCCTCGTGAGGAGAAATCGCCCGGAACACGTAGGTGGGCTGTGAACGGCCTCAGGCTTCCGTCTGCAAGCGGGAGACCAGGCAGGCTGGTGCGGTCCCTTCGGTCTGGGTGTGACGACCGGAGGCGAAAGGAGTGAGCTCCGCCCTTCCCCCACTGCTCGGTGCCATCCAGACCCTCAGCGGATCAGGCGAGGCCCACCCACACGGGGAGGAGCCATCCACTTCTCTGATCCGCCACTTTGGATGCTAATCTCCTCTGAAAACACCTGCTCAGACACAGACAGGAATCGGCGGAGTGTATTTCACTAAGATACAAAAGTGAAAGAACAAAGTCCGTTCCTCTCCGCCTCCGCCAGCACTTGCTGCTGTCCGCCTCACCCTGAGCCGTCCAGTAGGCGCCTCGTGTCTCACTGTGGGTTTAGTTCATCTTCCCGTAATGACTCATCAGGCTGGCGTTTTCTTCCTGCCAAATGTCATTCTTACTCTGCGACAGTTTTGGATCCACGTACGAGTTGCTCAGGGTCCCTGTACCTTCGATTCCGTTTCCCCTCGTCATACAAAACCAGGCTGTGGTGTGGAGACCAGGGACTGGGCATCGGTACCCTGCCAGCCACTAGCCAACCTAGAGGCCGGCCGCCTGTTTTCCTGCTAAGTTTCCTCTTCTCGTCCGGGATCGAGTCCTGGCCCCACCTCGCCTTAAGCCGTCAGACTTCCTTGATTTTCTCTAATCTCTATCAGTTCCTCTTTCTTGGTCTTTCCTGACTTCAGCACTTCTGACACATCCCGGTCAGTTGCTTTAAAGAATGTCTCTCCAAGTGAGCTCTTCCGAAGTCTCCTTACAAACACAGCGTTTGGGCCTGTGGGGCCGGAACACCACAGGGGTGACACGTGACGCTGACGTGCGATCCCTCCGTCCGGGGGCCTCTACCACATTTCTCCACTTCGAGTCACTTCTTCCTTTGCAAGCAAATTACTCCTTCCAAATTAGTAACTATCTGGTGGGGAGATGCACGGAGACTAGGAACAATCCCATTTTTCCTCATTGTTCTCCCTCAGTAACTCTAGCATCTATTCGGGCTTCCTGCCGGCAGCAGTCACTATCATGTTGTCTGCGGAACAGTGATTTTCTATCTCCCTCTGTCTTGTGCATTTATTAACTCGAATCCCACTGTGAGGAAGGGCCGTGCCTTCCCCCCGTCTGCTTACTCCATGTTTACGTGTGCTGGTAGTGACCCCAGGGTGTTAGTGACCCTGGGGGTTATAATCTAATCCCGCCACCGTCCACTCCGCTGGGCCAACTGTCCCCACTCCGTCACCAGGGCCCCTTCACGCTGGCCCCTCGTTCCCTGGCTCTGGTCCTGTCACTTTCTCGGCGCCTCGTTAGCCTTCCACATTTTAAGTATTTCCAGACTTGATGGACGTCTTCTAATGTACTTATCTGTCATTTGTGTGTCTTCTTTGGTGAAGTGTCTGTTCAAATAGTTTGCTCATTTTTGAGTCGGTCATTGAATTATTATTGTAAGAACTTTTTTGCCATCCATTCTGGAGAGAAGTCCTTTATTTAATATGTATTTTGCAAATGTTTTATTCCAGATTTTAGATTGCCATTTTATTTCCTTAAGTGTGTTTCAAAGAACCAAAGCTTTCCATTTTGATGAAGTCAAATTTATTCCTTTGTTATGGTTTGGACTTTTTGTATCACATCTAAGAAATCTTCACCTGACTCTATGCCCATAAGGTCTTCTATATATTCTAGAATTTTTATTGCTTTAGTTCCAGCATTCAGGGTTGTGAGTCATGTCTCGTTACTTTATTTTAGAGAGAGAGAGAGAGACCCGGAGGGGAGCAGAGGAAGATAGAATCTTAAGCAGGTTCCACATTTACACAGTGTCCGGCTTGGGGTTCCATTCATGACCCCTGGGATCATGACCTGAGCCAACATCAAGAGTCAGACACTCAACCACCTGAGCCCCCCAGGCGCCCACACTGTGAGGTAATAATCGGGTTTATTTCTACTGCATATTGATGTCCAATTGTTCCAGGACCCACTACTGAAAAGACGATCCTTTCCCAATTGCATTTTCTTCGCAAATTGGTCAAAAATCAATTGAGCGTATATGTGTGTGACTATTCTGGACTCTATTTTGTTCCATTAATACGTACGCTTGTGTTTACATGAATAACACACTGCCTTGATTTCTGTCATTTTAAAGTAAGTCTTAGAGTAACGTAGCGGGAGTCCCCATCCGTGTTCTTCGATTTCAACATCGTCCCAACTATTCTAGGTCCTTCCCATTTCCACGTAGACCTTAGAATCTGAATTTCTACCAAAAAAAAAAATGCCTATTGGCATTTTGATTAAGATTACACTGAATCGACAGCTCAGTTTGGGGAGGTCTGAACAATCGTGAGTCCTTGAATCCGTGCGCTCGGCACATGAGCGTTTCTTCACTGCTGTTTTGCACTTCTCGGCGAACAGATCCTGTGCGTATATTGGTAGATTTCTATCAACGCATTTATTTCTGTTCTGCGTTGTGGTCTGGTGCCATTGTAAATAGAACATTTCAATTTTCTTGAATTTCTACATCAACAATCATGCTGTCTGTAAATAGTTTTCACTCTTTGTTTCTTATCTATGTGTCTTGGTGTGTTTTCATGCTTACGGCACTCAGTAGGACCTTCAGTCCAACGTTGAAAAAAATGGTGAGTGAAAATCCTTGCCCTTGTCCCACGTGGAGGGGGAAACGGTCGGTTTTTGCCATTGAGTGTGATGCTGGATACAGGTGTTTCATGGACTGTCTTCATCAGGTTCCTTTAAAGGGAGTGTCCATTTCGTCTGAGTTACACACGTTACTGCTGTGACATTGTTAATAAACTTCTGTTATCGTCCCTCTCATTTTCGATCTGCCTCGTTTCTAATATTTTTACTTTGCTTCCTTTCTTTTTTCATCTTTGGTTCGGGTAAGTGATTGCCAATTGATTACTTTCATTGATTTTGTCCTGCTGTTTTCCTACTTCTGTTTGGTTTACTTCTGGTGTTATCTTTATTCCCTTCCTTCTGCTTGCTCTGGATTTAATTTGGTCTTTTTCTTTTTTATAGTTCAGTAAGATGGGAACGGAGGCAGCTGATTCCTTTCCTCTTTACTAATGTAAACAGTTAATGACATAAGCTGACGTCTGAGCCCTCTTCACCTGCCCACACATCTTGGTGTGTTGTGTTTTCATTTTCATTTTCTAAATTCAAATTATTTTTCTCATTTATCTTGTGTTTCTTCTTTGACCTAAGGACTGCCTGCTGTTTCATAGCCAAATATTGGGGATTGTTCAAGTCTTATTCTGTTGTGGATTTCTGGGTTAACTACACTGTGGTTAGAAAATGTGCTTTGTATGGGGCGCCTGGGGGGCTCAGTCGGTTAGGCGTCCGACTTCGGCTCAGGTCAGATCTCACATTCGTGGGTTCGAGCCCCGCATCAGGCTCTGTGCCGACAGCTAGCTCAGAGCCTGGAGCTGCTTCTGGTTCTGTGTCTCCCTCTCTCTCTGCCCCTCCCCCTCTCATGCTCTGTCTCTCTCTGTATCAAAAATAAATAAAACATTAAAAAAATTAATAGAAAATGTGCTTTGTGATATTTAAACCCTTTTCATCTTGGTGTGCTTTGTTCGATGGCTCAGGACATGTCCGTCTCGATAAACGTTCCATGTGCACTTTCCCCAGCAGTGGCTGGGGCGTTCTAAATAACGCCCGGTTAGGTCACGTTGGTCGGCGTTGCCTTTCAGATCCCTGCAGCCTCACGGACTTGGTGTGTGTTGTTTTCTACCCGTTACTGAGAAAGGGGTTGGATCTCCAGCCGCCACGGTGGGCTCGCCCCTCCCGCACTGGGGCTCCCAGCTTCTGCTCTGTGCATCTCGAAGCCCGTCCGCCGGGCGGCCGCAGTGCCGGCCCCTGGAAGAGCTGGCCCGTGACCGGTCTGAAGCTCCCCTCTCTGCGGCCTCCTCAGACGGTCCTTATCCTGAATCTGAGTCTTTCTGATGTGAATAGAGCCACTTCAGCTTCCTGCCGGTGGTGTTTACGTGTTCTGTCTCATTCTATCCCTTTCCTTAGAACCTCTCTGTCTTTCTATTTTTAACAGGTTTGTAAAGCACGTCCTTGGGTCTCGCTTTCTTTCCGATATTCGTTTCTGATGTTATGTGGAGAGTTTGCGTCCAAGGTAAGCACTGATGCGGTTGAATTCAAACCGCTATCTTGTTTGTTTTCCATCTATTCCATCTCTGCTTTGTTCCTTTGCTTCCTATCTTCTTGCCTCCTTTGGGACTGATTAAGTGTTTCTGTGTGTTCAGTTTTACCCGCACTCGGCTCATTCCCACAGGCCTCTCCCTTCCAGAAATCTCAATATGCACCTTCACCGCCAACCCCAGTACGCTTCCATGGCTGCTTTCTTTTTTTTAATTTTTTTTAACCTTTATTTATTTTTGAAGGACAGAGAGCATGGGCGGGAGACGAGCAAAGAGAGAGGGAGGCAGAGGATCTGAAGCGGGCTCCACGCGGACAGCACAGAGCCCGATGCGGGGCTTGAACTCACGAACAGAGAGAACATGACCTGACCTGAAGCCAGACGCTTAACGGACTGAGCCCCCCAGAGACCCCCCATTCCTGCCTTTTTACTTGTGTTTTTCAGTCGTGCGCTTTGATTCTATACACGTTTTAAATTTTACGTTGTTACTTGTTTTGTTTTAGACAGTTGATTATCTTCGAAAAAGATTAAAATATAATTCTATGTTCACCCATTTCTGCCAATTCTGGGTCCTCATCCATTTGTGCAGATACAAATATGTGCCTGGAGCCACTGGTCTCTTAGTCTTTCCGCCTGAAGAAATTCTTTTTTTTTAACATTTATTTATTTTTGAGAGAGAGAGAGACACAGAGCATGAACAGGGGAGGGGCAGAGAGAAAGGGAGACACAGAATCTGAAGCAGGCTCCAGGCTCTGAGCTGTCAGCAGAGAGCCCGACGTGGGGCTTGAACCCACAGACTTTGAGATCATGACCTGAGCCGAAGTTGGAAGCCTCACCAGGCGCCCCTGAAGAAATTCCTCTAATATTGTTTTGTGGTGCAAGTAGGCAGCGAATTGATTAACTCAGTTTTCCTGGGTCTTAAAAGCGCCGCGTTGCTTTTCCAGGGGAGACGGTGCTGCCTTCTCTCCCTGAGGCGGGCAGTCTGTCCCTGGGCCTGGGGGCTGGCCCTGCCCCGCCTGCCCTGCGGGCCACAGCAGAGAAGGCTGGCCAAGCAGGTGGGGGTCCGAGTCTGTGCCTCGCTGAGAACATTCTCCGGTCTCCTTCCCTGTCCCTGTGCTCTCTCGAAAGTACTCGGGAAAGGCCCAGAGACAGAAGACGGTGGCTGAGCACAGACTCCCCCGCGCCTGGAATCACCGGGGACGCTAAGCTGTCACGTCCGTGCGGCCCTGGCAAATTCCCACACGCTTCGTGCTTCGGAAGGACAGAAACTCATTCTCGCAAAGTCGGGGAGACAGAAGTCCGAGACGGAGGCAGGCCGTGCCCCCCACGGAGGCCCCGATTTCGATGCTCCGCCTCTTCCGGCGTCAGGCAGTGGCCGGCGCCCCTGGTTCGCACCCGCACACCTGCAGTCTCTGCTCTGGCCCGGCCCCTCGTCACCTCCGCCTCCGTGTCCTCCCCCCGTGCCTCGGAAGGACACTTGTCACTGGGCTCAGGACTCACTTGAACAACGTAGGGTGATCTCCGTCTCAAGATCTTTAACTCTTACATCTGCAAAGACGCTTTTCCCAAGCAGGACAGCAGAGTCCGGGGATCAGCACTGGGCAGGGCTCCTAGGGGGCCGCCTTTCAACCCGGTACACCGGCCTTCAGCATTTAAGACCCCCCTGGATGTCTGGGGCGCCTGGCTGGCTCGCTCGGTTGAGCATCTGACTCTTGACTTCGGCTCAGGTCACGATCCCAGGGTCGTGGGATCGAGCTCCGTATTGGGCTCTATGCTGAGCACAGAGCCTGCTTGGGATTCTCTTTCTTCCCCTCTGCCCTCCCTGGCTCATGCTCTCTCTCTCCTCTCTCTCTCTCTCTCTCTCTCTCTCTCTCTCTCTCTCTCTCTCTCTCATTAAAAAAAAAAATCACTGGATTTCAGCAGGTTCTTTTCTGCCTGCCTGAGTGGTAACCACACCCTTCGATGCCCTACCCAGCACCAGCCTGCCCACGTGCCCCGGTGCCCCGACTCTCCTCAGGGGGTTTGTCACACGTTGGAGTTTCGCTGACCTGTTGCCTTGTGACAGCTGTCCGGGGACCAAAGACTAACCATGTCCCTGTCGGCCGTCTGGCCTCTTCCCATGGTTGGAAGAGAGGACATGTTCCTGCACAGCCTTTCACAGCGTGAGCAGAAAGAGACCTCCCCTCGCCGAATCCGGGGGCCTCTCCGGCGACGCCTCATCCCAGCCGCCCTCCGCTGGCACCGTCGCGCGCCCGTGGAGCCCCGGGCCAGCCGCCTCCCCAGGCCATGGCTGCGCGTGGCCAGCCGAGGACTGAGGCCCTCCCTCAATCACTTGTTTCCAGAACTTTCTTACAACTTGCACCTGATGAGTCTCCTTGTCAGAGTGATGTCACTGGTCTTCGGAGCAGATAAGTTATAAGTTCCTAAAGGTGGGACTCCTGGGATTTTCCAAGTGCGAACTCGTCCCCATGTAAAATCTAGTATCAGAAAGCACATCCTACCCGACACCATTCCTCCCATCAGGACCCGACGGGGCGAGGCAGGCATGTCTGGAAGGGGCCCCCGTCTCTCCTTGCTTCTCCTCTCCCGCCTCCAGCACCAGCATGGGGCTGGCACTCCCGGGCGGTGTGAGTCACCTCCTGGGGTGACCATTAGAGCATTCTCGTTCACTCTCAAAGGCCTCACTTTTAGAAAATACATTAAATAGGCACCCTACTCCGAAGGGATCCTTGGAGCCCTGGACGCACTCGCCCTGGCTGTGATGCTGCCCTTGGGAGCCGCGCTGGGGAAGTGCCCTGCTGGTCCCTTCCCTCGTGCTGGCTCGTGTGGCCGGGGCCCTCCTGGACCTGGTCACGGGCTGGCTCGGCACTTCCGTCATGAAACTGGGCTGCGGAGAGGCCGCGGCGTCACGGCCGGAGCCTGCACGGAGCAGCCCGGCTCGCCGCGCCTCTGCGTTGCTCCCAGAGTCTGTGTGTGTTTGCGAGCCGGTGCGTAGATGTTGAAGGGCACCTCTGAGCGGGTTCTGTGTGGACCCACGAGCCGTCGGGCATCGTCACTCCTTCCCAGGGGAAGCGGGAGGGGCCGGGGCCGGTCCCCCGCAGCGCACGCTTGGTCTCTGCCTCCTTTCTTCTCTTCATCCCAACGTTCCTCACCTTTTCGGATCATGAAAATATCTCACACTGTGTAAATTTCCCTTTAATTTTCCTCCTTCTCTTCAGCGGAGCTATGTTGCCCCTGCTCTTCTCTGTAGGGAAGGGAACCCCAGAGCCCTGAACGCTGGAAGGGCATCCTACCGTATCAGAGCGCGCACACACCTGTGATCCTTGCGCTGACACATGTGCGTTAATCATCCCTCACACACTCGCATGGTCGGCAGCTTCATCGGGGAGCGCGGTCCTGTGAGGGGACTCGATCGAAGGAGCACATGAAATACAGAACGCACGCTGTCAGACTGATGCAGACTGAGAGGAGTCAGCGGGAAACGTGGGCGTCATGAATCATGGGCTCCAGACCTTTGTACCACAGGCAGAAGGCATTGTTCTGGTATCTGAGGGTCTTGACCTAATGGTCCCTTCTAGTAAGGTCATTCCTCTGCAATGTGCTAATGAAAAATGCCACCTTTCCAAGGAAAGAGTATTTTCATGATCTTCTTAAGACTTTTTCAGGGGCACCTGGGGGGCTCTGTCGGTTGAGCGTCCGACTTCAGCTCAGCTCATGATCTCACGATCTGTGGGTTCCAGCCCCGAATTGGGCTCTGTGCTGTGCTGACGGCTCAGAGCCTGGAGCTGCTTCCGGTTCTGTGTCTCCCTCTCTCTCTGCCCCTCCCCCGCTCACGCTGTCTCTCTCTCTCTCAAAAATAAATAAAACATTAGATAAATTTTTAAAGGCTCTTTTTAGAGCAGTTGTTGGAGGAGAGGAGATGCCCAGACATCCCTGCGCCACACGGGCACAGGCACGCCCATTACCACTGTCTCCCACCCGAGCGGGACACTTGTGACAACTGGGAAACCCACACTGACACATCATCATCACCCCAAGTCCGTAGGGCATGTGAGGGGTCGTTCTCAGTGTTGTGCATTTTATGGGTTTGGACAAATGTGTGGTGAAATGCGTCCACCACGCAGTGTCACACAGGATTCCCACTGCCCGCTGCTTCCTTACCCCCCTCCCAGCCCTGCCAACCATTGATCATTTTACTGTCTCCGTAGTTTAGCTTTTTCCAGAATTACATAAGTCATAATCGTACAGCATGTAGTCCTTTCAGATTGGTTACTTTTATTTATTCATATGCATTTCAGTTTCCCCCAGGTATTTTTATGGCTTGCTAGCTCATCTCTGGGGAGTGATGACATTCTATTGTCTGGATGTACCCCAGTTTATTTATTCATTCACCCATTAAAGGCTTCTTGATTGTTCTATTTTTGCAATTATGAATAAAGCTGCTGTAAACATTCATGTACAGGTTTTCGGGTAAACATAAGTTTTAAGCTCTTTTTGGTAAACACCAAGGAGCATGCTTACTGGGCCACCTTCGAAAGCAGCTACGCCACTCTGCATCCCCGCCGGCAATGACGAGCGTGTCTATTGCTTCCACATCCCGCCAGCGTTCGGCGGCGTTGGCGCTCTTGACGGTGGCCCTTGTGACAGGTGGGTAGTGGCATCTCTGTGTTGTCATTTGTATTTCCCTGATGACCTGTGACATAGAGCATCTTTACTTACTCACCATCAGTATATCTTCCTTAATGAGGTGTCTGTCAAAGTCTTTGGCCCATTTAAAAAAATTAGGTTTTCTTTTTTCTTATTGTTGAGTTTTAAGAGTTATTTGTATATTTTGGATAATGGTTCTTTATCAGCTGTTTCTTGTGCGGGGGTACCGGGGTGGCTTCCTTGATTGAGTGTCTGGCTCTTGCTTTTGGCTCAGGCCATGAGCTCACGATTGGAGAGACTGAGCTCTTCATGTTCTCTCTCTCTCTCTGCCCTTCTGTCCTCGAAGATGGACTCTCTGCCTCACTCTCTCTCTCAAAATAAGTAAATAAGCATTAAAAAGGCGTCGTCTCTCGTGCAAACACGATCTTCCAGCCGGGGCTACCTTCTCACTCCCTTGATACGGTCTCTGGCAGAGCAAAAGGTTTTCATTTCAATAGAGTCCAGCTTGTCAATTCTTTCTTTCAGATAGCATGCATTTTGTTTTGTACCTAAAAAGTCGTCGCCAAACCGAAGTCATGTATGTGCTCTGCTACATTATTTTCTAGGAGGTTAATAATTAGTTTTGCCCTTTGTTTGAGGTTTATGACCCACTTCAAGGTCATTTTGTGAAGTGTATAAGGTTTGTGTCTAGACTGATATTTTCGCGTATTAATGTCAGTTTTTTCCAGTGGCCATTTGTTGAAAAAACTATTTTGATCCGTTGTGTTTCCTTTGTTCTTTTGTCAAAAACCAGTTTATGCTTTTGTGGTTCTATTTCTTGGCTTGCTCTTTTGTTTCATTAATCTATTTGTCTACTTTCTCGCTAATACAACACTCTCTTGATTACTGTAGACTCAGCGTGAGTCTTGACGTTGGGTAGTGTCAGGTCCCCAGCTTTGCTCTGTTTTAATATTACCTTGGTTATTCAGGGTCTTTTACCCTTGTCTATAAACTTCAGAAACCATTTGTTGATATCATAAAATAACTTTCTGAGGTTTAATTAGGCTTGAATCTATAGATCAAGTTGGGAAGAACTGCCATCTTGACAATATTGAGTCTTCCTATCCATGAGCATAGAATATCTTTATTTTTTTAGTCCTTTGATTTCTTTCATTGGAGTTTTGTAATTTTCTTCACAGAGATCTTATACATATTTTATTAGATTTACATCTGAATGTATTTTTGGAGTGCTAATGTACATGGTATTGTGTCTTAAATTTCAGATTCCATTCGTTAATTGCTGGTATATTCAGTTCATTGCTGAGCCTTGATTTCAGCTCAGGTCATGATCTCACAGTCATGAGATTGAGCTTTGTGCTGACAGCATGGAGGCTGCTTGGGATTCTCTTTCTCCCTCTCTATCTCTGCCCCTCCCCCATACTTGCTCATTCTCTCTCTCTGTCTCTCTGTCTCTCTGTCTCTGTGTCTCTCTTTCTCTCTGTCAAAATAAATAAAACATTAAAAAAAGAAAGTGATTGACTTTTGTATTCTATTCTTGTATCCTGCAACCCTGTTGTAATTGCTTATTAGTCCCAGGGGGGATTTTATGGTAGATTCCTGTGGAGTTTCTGCATTGACATTCATGTCACCTGCAAAGAAAGACAGATTTCTTCCTTCCCAATATAAATACCTTTTATTTTATTTTCTTGTTCTTTCTTTGCATCCTCTGGGACCTCTTCTTCCATGATGCTAAAGTATTTAAACTCACCATGAAAGAGAAAGATTCACATTCAGTCATCAATTTATATTCAGGCCCTACCACTTCTGACAGATGCAATCTTGGGCAAGTAACTTAGACTTTCATAGACTCTGTATCTTTTTCTATAAGTTGGGATGATAATGGTAAACACCCCAATATGTAATGAATAAGACAAGGAGTACAGGAGAGTGAAACTAATGTGGGTAATAGATAGTGTTCTAATTTCCATTCTCACGTGAACTGCCTTGAGCATGACAGGCCGTTCCTTCAGTGACCCGGTCCCCTCTCCACCGCCCGTCCCACAGTGGGCCCTGGGACTGACTCATGACTCTTCTCCCAGAAAGAGCACAACTGTCCTTTAAGCTAGAACACTCTTCACATGGAAGTAGAATAACGACCCCGTAAGATGTCCACACCCTACTCCCCAGAACCGAATATGCCACCTGACACGGAAAAGGCCCTTTGCAGATGTGATTAAGTTAAGGGTCTTGTGATGGGGACAGGATCCTAGATCACTGTGGCGGGTTTGGTTTAATCGCAGGGAGGGAGGACAGTGTGAGTCAGAGACATGGCAAAGGAGCAGCAGAAGCAGAAGTCAGATGATGTGATGTGGCCACGGGCCAAGGAATGCAGGCGCCTCTAGGAGCTGGAAGAGCCGGGAAATGGATTCTTCCCAGGAGCCTCCAGAAGAAACACAACCCTGCTGACCCCCCTGATTTCAGTCCCGGGGGACCCATTGCAGCCTTCTTACCTCAGAACTGTAGGAGAACACGTTTGTGTTGCTTCCAACCACTAAGCCTGTGGTAATTTGTTACAACAGCGATGGAGAACTAACACAGTTCCCTCCTGGGCCACTTTCGTAGAGTCAGTGCAGGCGCCAGGACGGGGTGTTTCAGCCTTTCGGCCTCAGCCATGCCGCTTGCTTTTCTGGTGAGGATCTGGGATCCTGCTGGGGACACGGGGCAAGTCTCTGTCCAAATATCACAACACTTTTGACGGATGTGTATGAAGCCTCATTAAGATCAATAATTATTCCTTCACTATCAAAATCTATTTTTAAAAATGCTGAAAACGAACCAAGGGCTGAACGAGAAGAGGGAGAGGGGGAGGTGGTGATGGTCATGGAGGAGGGCACTTGTAGGGAGAAGCACTGGGTGTTATATGGAAACCAATTTGACAATAAACTATTATAAAAAATAAAAAATAAGAAGGCGTCGGCCTTGCTGGGTGTGAGAGTACGGAGAAGCCCAACTGCACGTCTTTCAAATGCTGTTTCCGTAATTACCACAGAGCGAGTCCTAAATACCCCAACCTCCGGGCACAGTAGTGGAATCATTTCAGAAATGGTCACTGGGGCATTTTAGGACCTGGGGCAAAGGAAGCGGTGACGTTTCTTGACCCCAGTAAATCCAGCTTGCTCATTATTGGTTTAAAAACCGCTTTGGATGGCTCGAGCTTTGACATTCAGGGTTGCAGGCTGAGGTGTAAAACCGAGAAGTCTGCAGGAAAAGCCCTTGCTAACTTTCGGGGTTGACGGTGCCATTCAGATACTGATGGAGACCAACCGGACATGAGAACCTGCCAGCGGGGTCCTGGTGCCGGCAGGCGGCTCTTGTCGGGATCTGATCCGTCTCTGTGAAGGCTCGACTGTGAACCTCCCAGTGGTCATGTGACCTGCGCCCGCCTTAGAGGCTGCGTGCCCCCCGCCCGCCCCCCAGCTCGGGCCAGCCTGGCAAGACGAGGCTGAATTCAAACTTCTGTGCAGATTGGGACGCAGGGATCGGCCTCGGAGCGTTCTTGGGTCGCTTCCACTCTAAGGAGTTAAATGTCCACGGTCATAAAGCTTGTTTGGGGCCACGGCACTGAGGCAGCCTCAGGCCCAGCGTGAGCGCCGGCTCTTCCCTTCCCAGGGCTCGGGTGATATTTGAGGTCTTTTCAGTCAATAGTTAAATTAGGGCCGGTCCCTTGCAAGGACACCGAGGGAGAGCACAGTGGGACGGAAAGGCGGCTGGCGTGTCCTGCCCGCGTGTGCCCAGCCGCCTCACGAGTCCTGGAAGCGCCTGAAAGAGCGGAGTGCGGAGCCAGTGCCCAAAGTGTTAACTCCTGCTGTGACTGGATGACTGCGACGCCCCCCCCCCCCATGGTGGAGTGCGAGGCGGTCTTGTCTTCGCCACCGCGCCGTGTGCCCCCTAACGGGGAAACCTCATACGCACATGGACACACGTGCCCCCCCAGAGGTACCGGAACACTCACCATCCCTCCGTGCTAATTAAACTCCTCTTGAGTTGAAACGGGGTCAGATATCCGTTGCTTTATGAAAGTCTCCAGTGTGGACCAGAAAGTGTTTATTCAGAACTCAGTGTCAGCGGTTCTGCCAAGGTCCACTCGGTGCTCATGAACGTGTGTGTGTAACGGGCCTTGTTACCAAGGAGCTGGTTTATCCTTCCCGCTGAAACTAAAGTGAAATCACAGCTCTGGGGCCAATGAGGTCATTCTTTCCATTTTGGGCAAATAAAGATGTTTTTTTAAAAAAAAGTGTTCTCTTCAAAGTCTTCTTTGAAGAGCCAGGGAATGAGGTTGATAGCGAGGAGAATGGAGGCAGAAGTCAGTTGTGACTTCCTACCTTGCTTCCGAAAGCTCTCGACAAGCCCCCCTTTCCCGTGGGAGGTTCTGGAGACCAACCTGACACCTTGTAGATAGAAAGGCTGGATTCCTGGAAATCGGGAGTGTGTGGAGGCCAGGGCAGCACGCAGCCGGGCACCCCCCGCCCCCACCATCGCTCCCCCACATCACCAGTCTGCATCTCAGCATTTTAGAGCAGATGGGGAGAGAGAGCGCTCCGCCTCCCTCCGCCCGCAGGCCGGTCCCAGCTGGGATCCTGTGAGCCAGCGCCTCCCAACCCCTCAACTTCCTCCACAGTGAAAAAAATATGCATATATCTGGATCAGGCTTTTGAAGTTTTGAGTTAGCGAATGCCTGAATGCTAGAGTTACAAGTCATCCACCCTGGTCCCCGGGGCAGACCCCCCGTCCTCTGCTTTTCTCTCTGGGGTCGCACATTGCTCCCGCATGAGGCTAGAACATATTCTCATGCCCTTGAACTCGATGAACTCGCCATGGTATAGGAAAGGGGTAGGGCCGCCTGGGTGGCTCCAACTTCTGCTCTGGTCGTGACCTCACGGTTCATGGGTTTGAGCCCCGCGAAGGGCTCTGTGCTGACAGCTCAGAGCCTGGAGCCTGCTTTGGATTCTCTGTCTCCCTCTCTATCTCTGCTCCTCCCCTGCTTGTGCTCTTTCTCCTTCTCTCTCAAAAATAATTAAACATTAAAAAAAAAAAACTTTCTTAAAGAGGACAAGGTGCCCGTGCACATAACGTGCCCGAGCTCTGTGGGAAACACCGCGGCTCCCAGCAGGTGCATCTGGGGGAGGGGAGGCTTTGCGGCGAATCAGGGGCGCTGGGATGTGAATGCACGGTGGTGGGCGTTCTTGCACGAACCTCTACTTAATATGAACAGAACCACACCAGAGCATGAATTGTGTTCAGTGCAATTACTCCTCAATTAGCATTTTACTATCGGCCACAAGAACCCAATTCAGTTTACCATTTAAGCCTAGATCAGCTACATATAGACTGGAAATAAGTCAGTTCTGAATGGTATAGACTAGTACTTTTTTTTTACTAGGTACAGTTGCATAAAGAATACAAGAATAACTAAGACCCAGACATTAAACATAGACTTTTTCTCTGGAAGTTTATGAGATGAACTCGAGGAGAAGGGGCATCAAACGCCAAGCTGCGTGTGCGCACCAGCATTACTACTAGGAGAGATGGAAATAATTTAGGGACTGAAAATATTTTAATGAATAACTTCTGTCTTCGGAGTGAAAAGATATTTTCATCTTTGAAACAAGAACAAGATGACTTGAAAAAGGAACAGAGAATGAACACAAGATCTTAGGAAACAAAAAAGTAACCCACTAACAATACATGATTCCTGAAATAAGCACCTGAACAGAGTGTTTGGAAGGCAGAATCAAGAAAGTCTCTGAGAAAACAGAACAACGTGACAAAGAAACAGACGCAGCAGCAAAGGAGAGGGAGGGTCCCCTGGGTGCTCTGGGCTAGCTCCTCCCCCCGGGGCGCCTGGCGTGCTGTCCCGCCGTCCTGTCCCCGAGCGCTCTCCGGTGTAGCCGCACAGCCCCGCTTGTCCCTTCAACCCCAAACTTGACCAAGTCTTCTTTCTTCTTAGCGATTGGTTTCCTCGGCCAGTTTATCTCAAGCCCAAATCTTGGGCTTTATTCCCACGAAGCAACTACTGTTAGACACACAGTTCCGCCCACATCTCCCTCTATGTAACAGGCACAACTTTACCTGGGCTTCCGTCATCAGACTCCCAGCTGTCCCCGGTGCCCAGGGCTTGTGGGGTCTCTCTGGCTCACCTCGTCAGAGGAGAAACCCACACCTGGGTGGGTTAGGTGGTGCAGACCATGGCGAAGCCGCAGCCGGGAAGAGCAGCCCAGAGAGACCCCCCCCAACCCCCCCGACAGCCGCAGGTCCCAGCAGGGCATCCGAACCCACTGCCTCTGGTGCTGTTGGGGGTGGGGGCCTAATGCCTGGGGCTGCCCCGGGCTCACGTGGGGGTGCCCTCGCCCGGACTGCACAGCGCTGGGCACCGAGGAAGCACCAGTAATCACTCCCGGGGCTTCCCCAAGGTCCACCGCTGCTACACGCCCGCGGCAGGAGGGGATGGTTGTGAGTCCACGGGGACTGAGGACACGTCACCGGGGCCCATCGAGGAGGAAACGGCGCTGACTTGGCCGCAGCTGGCTCGGAACTCCGGCCAAGGACGCGCGTAACCTCAAAGAGACTGTGAACTCCGCGCGTAGGAGGGATGCAGCGCCAAGGTCAGCGTCCGCAGCCCTGTCCACCCCACGGAGAAGCGCCAGCTCCGTGTGCACAGGCCCCTTCTATCCCCACGGGGCCCTTGGGGGGGGTGCTGTTCTCCCCGGTGTGCAGGTGGGGGAGGGGACCACAGCGGGGCGCACACGTTCCCCCGGGGGCACTGGGGAGTAAGCCCAGAGCAACTGCTCGGTTGGGGAGCAGGTGACGCTTCCTGCTGGGGCTGCAGGGGAGGGAAGGGGAGGCCCAGACCCCCATCAGCCGGGCCCCACCCCGCCGGCTCCGGGGACACCTTGAGCACAGAAGCTCTGCAAGCAGAGTTCAGGCTTCCTGGGACAGAAGGAGCAAGCGACGAGGGTCCCGGAGATGAGCCAAGCGCCCTGTACCTCGGGGGGGGGGGCCCGCAAGGGGAGCAGCGCCCATTGCCCTGCCCAGGACCCGATGGAGGGTGGTCCTAGGAGGCTCAGGCCTCTAAAGGACCAAGAGGTCGTCGTTGGGGAGACGGAGAGAGGACGCGGGTCCGGACCGCAGCGAGTGCTCAGACTGGTGGGCGCGATCAGCGGGGGCCTCGGGAGGCCCCCGGGCCATGTGGGTGGGTGCTGGGGACCGCTCCTGGGGGGGCCTGCCCTGGCTCCCAAGGGGGCAGGATGTGAGCGGGAGAGGGCGTGCAGGGGAGTCCTCCAGGGATGGGCGGCCTGTGGCTTCTCCTGTGCCACCAGGCGGGCGCTGGAGGAAGGAGGCGCGGGGCCGGGAGCTGGAGGGAAGTGGGCAGGATGTGGGCAGGGGTCAGACCCAAGAGGGGTGGGGGGCCGGCCAAGGCTTTGAGCTTGATTGCTTAAAGATTTCGAGAAGGAATTGCTTCTGGTGATGAGGGATGGAGGATTTGGACTAGGAAATCCTGGAAACTGATGTATCGGCTGAAGGAGCTCTGAGCGCCAGGCAGGGGGAGCAAGGGTGTGTGAGCCGAGCCGAGGCCAGGACGCAGGGGCCGAGGCAAGGGGCAGAAGGGGAGCGGAAGACAGAGAAGCGGGAAGACCTAGTCTCGGCCCTTGTCCCTGCCTGCTTCAAGCACAGTGACGCGGCTGCCACACACCCCGGAGCTTGGGTCTCCTCTGCCTCTGCCCTCCTGTCCCTCCTCCCCTCCCCCCTCCTTCCCTCCCCCCCTCCCGCCTCCTCCCCAT
>PISW01008769.1:0-69733 GCA_004023785.1 Mungos mungo | reverse complement strand
TGGGTGGATGGATGGATGGATGGATAGGAGGCACATGCCCGACGCCTTCATCCATGCAGAAATAAAGATGAGGGTGCCTGGGTAGCTCTGTTGGTTAAGTGTCTAACTCTTGATTTTGACTCAGGTCATGATTTCACAGTTCATGGGTTCGAGTCCCCCACTGGGCTTTGCACTAACTGCATGGAGCCTGCTTGAGATTCTCTCTGTGTCTCCCCCACTTTCTCTTTTCTCTGTCTCTCTCTCTCTCAAAATAAATAAAGAAGCTTTGAAAAAAGAAGAAATGAAGATAGATGGGGAGGGTGGCGCACATGCCTGTATCTCCTTGCCGTGTTCAGCAGGAGCCGAGACGCCCAGGAGAACTAACGCCCGTGTAACCGGGAGCACCCCTAGGACCCAGAGCTTTGCTTCTAAGCACTTCTCCCCCATCCAGGGAAGCAGGGCTCCTTACAGAAGCGGTAAGTTCCAGGGCCTGTTCCAAGTCCCATAAGAGCCTGGAATGGCTTGTAGCAGCAGAACATGAGGATGCAGCACGCTAACGGATGGGGCCCATCAGAGCAGCACAGAAGCCCCCGGAAGGAGCTCCTGATGGCCAAAGCTGGGGCAATTAGCGACCCAGTGAGAGTCTTGGATTATAACTCATAGAGCAAAGTAAGCATTCATGAGTGCATCCTGATATAAGTAATTGACTATATAAATGAGGAGAAGAGACAGCTCTTTAGAGGAGGATTTTAATAATTATATAAAGGAGGGAAATAGACTATCACCAACAGGCAAACAGCTCATAACTGTTGGAGACGAGAGGCACCAATGGATGTTATGAAGAGTGGGAGGAAGTCCAAGGAAAAACAGGATATTTGCATAGTCTCAAAGCACCTCCTCCTGTATAGGTATTAAGTATAATACAAGGAGTATCTTGGGGCGCCTGGGTGGCTCACTTGGTTAAGCGTCCGACTTCGGCTCAGGTCATGATCTCGTGGTTCACAAGTTCGAGCCCTGAGTCAGGCACTGTGCTGACAGCTTAGAGCCTGGAGCCTGCTTCGGATTCTGTGTCTCCTTCTCTCTCTGCCCCTCCCCTGCTTGCTATGTGTGTGTTTGTGTGTGTGTGTGTGTGTGTGTGTGTGTGTGTGTGTGTGTGTGAAAAATAAATAAGCATTAAAAACATAAAAAAAAAAAAAACAAGGAGTATCCTTACAGCAGAGACCATGAGAAGGACACCTGTTTGCAGCATAAAAGCTGAAAGAAGACAGCAGAGCGCCATCTTGTCCGACCTCGTGTGGAACCGCACATCAGTGACTCGTTTGCTGCTGCTCTGTGTGTGTCCTTGGAACACCACAAAAAGTGCTGCCAATGTTTGTTTCTCATCAGAATTACACCCGCCACTTTTAGCATTCACCCATAACCTTGCCTAACACAGTTATTACTGTATGGATGCTGTATCACTTCTGGGCCACCATAGCAAATACCACACGCCAGGTGGCTAAAACAGCTGACACACAGCGCCTCACAGTGGTGGAGGCTGGAGGCCCAAGATCAAGGTGTCCCCAAGGTCGGTTCCTTCTGAGGCTGTGAGGGAGCGTATGTTCTGTGCCCCCGCCCTGGCTTCTGGTGGAGTGCTGCCCGTCCTTGGTGTTCCTTGGCTGCTAGATGCCTCACCTCGATCCCTGTCGACCTATGTCGTCCTCACCCTGTGTCTTGTTCACATCGTCTCTGTGTGTGTGTCTGTCTCTGGGTCCAGGTTTCCCCTTTTTGTAAGGACATCAGTCATTGGGTTCGGGCCAGCCCTACTGACTTCATTTTAACTCAATTACTTCTGTAAAGCCCTGTTTCCTAGAAAGGTCAAATTCTGAGGCACTGGGGTTAGGATTTTACACAGCCTTTTGGGGGAAAGAAGTGTAGTGTCTAACAGATGCCAGTGGTAATCTGTGGCCATTTTTAATGGTTCTCTCACTTAAAGTGAAATTTTTAAGTATTTTAATGTTTATTTATTTTTGAGAGGGAGGGAGAGTGTGAGTGGGGAAGGGGCGGGGGGCAAGAGAGACAGAGGATCCGAAGCGGGCTCTGCCCTGACAGCACAGAGCCCAATATGGGGCTCGAACTCACAAACCATGAGATCATGACCTGAGCCGGAGTCAGGTGCCTAACCGACTGAGTCACCCAGGTGCCCCTAGAGTGAATTCTTAAGAAATAAAAATGTATAACTCTGGAGCTAGGAGATGGCACAACGCACACGCCTGGGAGTCTTTCTGGAAGCCGTCATCTGTGTGTTTGAACTTTAGCTGCACCTGTGTTGAACCAGTTCCAGCATCATCCGTACTTTGCAATATCATCTTTTCCATCCAGGCTAGTTGTCAGCTGCCTTTTAGGAGAGCTGTATCCTTTTCCCTCAGATGCGTGGAGATACCAGTGCCCACCGCCTGCCAACGTCCGTTCTGTGGCAGGTGCCCGGGGCTGGCAGGCGGGGCTGTGATGCTGGGGGACAGCGAGCCACAGACCCCTGCCCTGGGCCGAAGGCAGAGTGGCGGTGCAGGGGGGGCATCAAGTGACCTGGAATGTCCTTGGGAAGGGAATACGTGGTCGTCACCCGCTTGTGGCCTGAGATGCCTCCTCCAGGGAGAAGCGGTTCTGAGCCTGGAACCGAAAGCCTGATGTTCCACAGGGGCCTGAGGAGCAGCGACAGCCCTGACTGCTGCGGTGACAAAGATGGGGGAGACTCTGGGCACCTTTGGGCGCCTCTCACTGTCAGGCTTGCCCACGTGAGGCTCATAGATCAGTGCTCTACGTCTGGAGGGGACACAGGGCGTGGGTGCGGGTCAGCGTCCATGTGCGGGCAGGGAGTGGTACAGGTAATCGGGGGGCAGCTGGGGCAGGAGAAAGCTGACAGAGCGCGGGTCCCCACATCCCCGCACGGCTTCCCGGGTCAGCCGGTGGCCCCCGTGACAGGCCGCCAGGGGAGGGGTTATCTGTCTGCAGCCACAGAGTCTGCAGCCTGTCCTGAAGTCAGCCGTCCACCCCCGCTCTGTCCGCAAGACAAGGGGCGCCTGGGTGGCTCAGTCGGTTAAGCATCCGACTTCAGTTCAGGTCGTGATCTTGCCGTCCCTGAGTTTGAGTCCCGCGTCTGGCTCTGTGCTGACAGCTTGGAGCCTCGAGCCTGCCATGGCTTCTGTGTCTCCCTCTCTCTCTGCCCCTCCTCCCCCCTCAAAAATAAATAAATGTTAAAAATAAGTTGGAAGGAGACCCAATTCAACCCATAACAAGCAGCCCGCACCTCAATCCACAGGGCACCAGGTGGCAGTGCCCAGCTTTGCTGACATGCCAACAACAATGGCAGCATAACAGTTTATTAAGTGTGACCATTACGTGGTGAGTGCCTATTTTCTCTGTGCCAGCACAAACAGTTGCCCAGGGTGAGCGCTGCAGCAGTCTGCCTGCCCGACCAGGTAGATGCTGTGTACCAAGGATGTGGCCCCAAACTTTGATCCCACAACCCATCAGTTTAAAAAACTGTTTTATGGGCCTCCTGGGTGGTTCAGTTGGTTGAGTGTCCAACTTCGGCTCAGGTCATGATCTTGTAATTCGTGGGTTCGAGCCCCATGTCGGGCTCTGTGCTGACAGCTCAGAGCCTGGAGCCTGCTTCAGATTCTGTGTCTCCCTCTCTCTCTCAAAAATAAATAAACATTTAAAAATGTTTATAGAAAGAAAGTTTTCCCAGAAGTGCCCAGTGAACACAGAACATGAAGCGTGTGATCCAGACACTGGGTGTCCCAGAACTCACGGGCATTCGCATCGTCAGGAGCTCAGCCTCCGAGTCCTCTTTGCACGTAGATGGGCACCAGCGGAACACTCAGAGTCCAGCAGGTAGTGAGTCAAAGGCTCGCTGCTGCGCCGTGGGAGGGAGCATAGGGGCCTCCATGTGTCCCAGGAGCCTGGCTGGACTCTTTCTGTTGGGGGACGAGAAGGCGAGTTGGGAAGGCCTGGCATTCCGGAGGCAGCGTCTGGCTCCGGAACAGATGCAGGAACCAGGTGTGACGGCTCAGCTTCTGAGCGCCGTGCCCGCTCCCTCTCTCCCCACGGGCAGGAGCCCCCTTCGAAGACTGCCATGCTCCCGCACCCCCACACTGCGAGAGTCTCTTTATCAGATGGAAGGAGGGAAGCAGGGAAATGGAGCTATGACACTGCTCTGTGTAGCCACTGTGGCGTCAGCCTCTTGGAACGGATGACTCTTTTGTTTTTATGGTGTTACTCAAAGGGTCGCGCTATTAATCAGGAGCATTTTCTTATTACGTAAACAGATGAACTGAATTTAAATCAACTCTTCGGCGCTTGGACTTTATAGAGTGAACTATGTAGTAGTCACTTCATGGAATAATGCCACCTAGAAGAGTAACTACGTAGCAATGGGAGCCCTTTATGGAGTTTGCTACATTCTAATTATTATGCCAGAAAGTTTTAAGCCTTCTATTTAAGTAAACTCTGTTGACTTTAACTGTCTCAGAATCCACAGCACTCAGAAAATACTTTGGTGAATCAGTAATAATACAGCTTAGACTTTGATTCTTTAAAGGCAAAGTAGTTGGGGCGCCTGGGTGGCTCCGTGAAGCATCTGACTTCGGCTCAGGTCATGATCTTGCATTTCTGAGTTCAAGCCCCACGTCACACTCTCTTTCCCTTTCCAAAATAAATAAAGATTAAAAATAAATAAAAGCAAAATAGGTTAATCAACTTTATGAACTTGATTACTTCATATTTCTCAGCTAGAGAAAGACGTCAGTGAGGTAAGGTCAGTGTGGACGAAGAAAAGTCTTTATTCTTACGGACGTCTTCTGTTGGGCCCTTAGCTCTCTCTGGGCAAGACACATACTTTTGGTTTTGCCCTCCAACGCAGGGCTGCAGTCATTAATGTAAAATGAATGTGGACTGGAGTCATGAGGTAGTATTATCATCAAGAAATTCTCATATAATCATCAGATTTAGAGCTAGACGTGACCTCATAGGTCACCTAATCCAAGGAAGATGTCAGATTTTACTAAAGATCTAGAAGGGTCTAGATACCAAAAGCAAAATATCTATGGGGTAGAGACCCACAAAGCTTTCTCATATTAAAAATAAGCCCTTGCCAACTTCTGGGTACATCTCCAAAAAATTGAAAGCAGAGTCTCAAAGAGAAATTTTCACACCCACGGTCCAGGCGTTTCTGTTCCACTGTTCACACAGCGCTGCTGGAAGGATGAGTCTTCCACTAAGGGGAAACCAGAATAGGATCTTCATGGAAATGGCTTCCAGAATTAGGGTCAAGCCTGAGGTTAAGGATTTTGCAAATAAGGCACAATGATGCGTGGCTTGGTGTGCTGGTGCAGGGGTGGCTGGCTGTGGCCTCCTCGCATTCTGCGAAATACAGCTTCCCCGGGACACCTGCCGAGCCGTGGAGGAAATGGGGTGCCTGGTGTTCCAGGAGTTTGTCCAAAAGTTGGACTGCCACCACTTACTTTGTATTCTAGATGATTTTTAATTTAGATGTCGGGACTAGAGCTTAAAGATATTTGTTCACTGTGTCCCTTCATGGCAGTCTCTCTCTAGCATGGTGACAATGGGATATAGAGCATCTTTGGACAGTCTAACTTTAGAGAAGTAATTGCTGTTTTCTCTTCTGGGAAGAGAGAGGGAGGTGGGGAATGAAGGGAAGGACCACTAAGAGCAGAAATAAGAAGTTCTGATGTGGGCGCCTATTTTCCAAGATGGCATTTGAGCATAAAGTTTAAGCTTGGTTCCAGAAGCAGTAATTCTTCTCCTGCGGCATAGCTAGACCTCTGCAGCGAAGGTTAGCTTTCAGCACACACGGCTTCAGTAGAAAGTGAACGTGATGGACTAGTTCTGAGCCTGGAGACCTACCGCCTTTGTGGGGAAAGGGTGATTGGCCTCCTGCGATATTGGCTAAGTTCTGTGGCTTGACAGAAAAACAAGGACAATTAACGCAATGCGAATGTTGTTAACTAACATGGGAAAGTTGATATTCTTTGAACCTAGAAGCATATACAGAATTGTGATAAGCAGAAATAGGAAGGTCTGAGTCTGGGGGAATGGTGGAAATGAGCATTTTAAAAACGGCAAAGGAAGTGATGTGGCTGATGCCGGTGGGAAGGCTGGGCTGGCTCTCTCCCCACTGCCTCTTCCTCTCCGCGACTCTTCCCTCTCTTCACTCACCTTGGCATAAGGGCTCCACATGCAGGTGTAGCTCTTCAGGGCTGCGCACGGGCATGCTGCAGCGTGCCTACCATGTGCTGTGCATCATCGCCCCAAATTCCTATCTTCGGGCAAGATACGTACCTCCTGAGTTCCCACTGATTGGAACCTAGGAGTGTGGTGATAATACCCATTTACCTAGACTTACTGGCAGGTCGGGTTTCTAAAGAACATTCATAAATCAGTAAGATTATACATGAGGGGGCACCTGGGTGGCTCAGTGGCTAAGCGTCCAACTCTTGATTTTGGCTCAGGTCATGATCTCGAGGTTCATGAGATCAAGACCCATGCCGGGTTCTGCACTTGTGGTTCAGAGCCCACTTGGGATTCTCTCTTTCCCTCTCTCTGTCCCTCCCCCACTCTCTCACGTGTCTGTGGGCACCAGTGCATCTGCTCTCTCTCAAAATAAATATTTTTTAAAAAGACTCTACATCAGCATCACTGTTTCAATTTCTTGACCCCAGCATCTACAACTCTAAACATCATCTCTCTATATCTCGTTTCCCTGAAGCTCTGGAAAATAAGGCAAAACAAATCGAGTGTTAGGCCACCAGAGCTCTTCATTGTCCTTTTTGCCTGTCCCTTGGGCTAAGTCTGAATTTTCCCCCAGCATTTTAAGTGTGTGTGTTGGGCGGGGGTGGGGGGGATTTCAGGACTCTCGATTGTGTCCCATTGGTCTGTGTCTGTTTCTGTACCATACTGTGTTGATTACAGTAGCTTTGTAATATAGTTTGAAATCCAGAAGGGTGATGTCTCCAGCTTTGTTCTTCTCTCCCAGGATTACTTTGGCTATTTGGGGTCTTTGTGAGACCATACCAAGTTTAGGATTGTTTTGTCTGTTTCTGTGAAAAAAGTCACTGGGATGTTGATATGGATTGCGTTGAATCTGTGGATTGCTCTGAGTGGTCTGGACCTTTTAACTGTATGAATTCTTCCGATCCGTGTGCACAGGCTATCTTTCCATGCATTTGCTTCTTCAGTTCCTTTCATCAAGATTTTATAGTTTTCAGCGTATAGATCTTTCACCTCCTTTGTTAAATGTATTCATAAATATTTTATTATTTTTGAAGCTATCATATGTAGGATTTTTTTTAATTTCTTTTTCGGCTAGTTTATTGTTTGTGACTAGAAAAATAATCGACTTCTGGGTATTGATTTTGTATCATGCATCTTTATGGAATTTGTTTATCGCTTCTAACACTGTTTCAGTGAAGCCTTTAAGATTTTTTAAAATCACATTATCTATAAACAGAGACCGTTTTCTTCTTCCTTTCTGACTTCAGATGCCTGTTATTTCTGTTTCTTGCCTAATTGCTCTGGCCAGGACGTCTAGTACCACTAACGGAATAGGTGTTTTGAGAGCGGGCATCCTTGTCTTGCTTCTGATCTTCGAGGCGTGGCTCCCAGTCTTACATCAGCTGTGGAAGTGTCCCAGAGGCCGGTGCCTTCCGTGTGTGTGTGTTCACGCAGGTGCACACATGCTGTGGCCTGCGAATGGGTTAACTGACAAGTGAGGGAAAACCCTTCACACTTCCTGATATAGGAGGGCAATGGATGGAAGAAGCATGTACAGGGATGTCATTACCCTTGCTGCTCAGCTCAGCAGAAGTGACCAAGGCTCCTGAGTAGCAACCAGCAGAGTCCCGGTCTCCCAAGTCCCCGCCAGCACCATCACCACATCCTGGTCTCCCAGGTCCCCGCCAGTGCCATCACCATCCCGTAGCCCATCTCCTCTGACCAAGGAGAGGGCAGAGGCTCTCAAATTTCAGTGGGCTTATGAATCCCCTGGGCATGCAGATCCCACATCAGCAGGTCTGGGGTGGGCCCAAGACCCCCTTTCTCACAGGCTCCTAGGGGATGCGGCTTGTTTATCCCACGTGGAGTAGTGAGACCCCATCCCCGGCTCTGTAATGCTAATAGTCTACATGCTTCTCAGAAATGTGTCAACACTATGTAAAATGTAAAAAATGTTATGTGAGGGGCTCCTGGGTGGCTCATTCAGTTAAGCGTCTGACTTCAGCTCAGGTCATGATCTCACGGTTCATGAGTTCAAGGCCCACATCAGTCTCTGTGCTGATAGCTCAGAGCCAGGAACTTGCTTAGGATTCTGTGTCTCCCTCTGTCTGCTCCTTCCCCCACTCACGCTCTGTCTATCTCTCTCTCTCTCTCTCAAAAATAATAAACATAAAAAAATGTTTAATGTTATATGAATAACTTATCCTTTTGCTATCTATAAATAATTATAACTTCCTAACTGATCATCATATTTAGGAGTGGTCCAGACAGGAGAAGAGAGACAGTGTAAGTGAGAACTGTATATTGGGCTTTTGTTTTAATGTTTATTTATTTTGAGAGATAAAGAGAGCATCAGTAAGGAAGAGGCGGGGTGGGGGGGGCAGGGCCGGGGGAAGACAGAATCCCAAGCAGTCTCTGCAGCTGTCAGCACAAAGCTTGATTCGGGGCTCGAACCCACGAACCGTGAGATCATGACCTGAGCTGAAACCAAGAGCCTGATGTTTAACCGACTGAGCCTCCCAGTCGCCTCCTGTCTGTCGGACTTTTCTATGGGAATTTAACCTGTTTGGAAAGTGTCTGTCAGCCTGTTGAGTGTATGATGAGGCCCATCTTAATCGGGCCCTGGGGAATAAGAAGTTCAGAAATTGTCCCTGCTCTCAAACAAGCAATTTAGCGTCATTCAGAAAGTCAGACAGCCGAGTAATGATAAATACAAGCCCCCGTTAGACCAGGTGCTTTACATGCTTTGTCTCACACTGTCCTCACCGCCTACAAAGGGGAACAGGTCTCTCATGTTATGGATGAGGCAGTGAGCTGAGAAGGGCCGCTGACATGCCCAAGGTCATCCTAACAGGAAATGACACAAGTAAGATTTGAATCCGAATCTGTCCTGTTCCAAAGACTTGACACTCTGCTGCCCACCACTTACATTCTGGCAACTGACCCTCTTTCCCCCCAAGAGTTTGGGAGCAATTATTGAAAAGAGAGCCTAAGTGTTTACTTTGAAATTTCAAGTTCAGAGACGTATTTGCGACACTAGGATCGGATGGCCAGACACTGGTTTCCGTCCAACTCTTTTAAGGTGGAGTTTCTGTGATTTTTCTCCAGCCCAGTTGTCAGCTCAAGTTGAGTACAAGGCTGGGTGCAGGGGGGACACGGGCCCCCTGAGGGCACGCCCCGCTCCCTCGGCCTGAACACTGGCAGCACTGCTCCAGCATGTGCTGCGACCTCTGTGACAGGGGCCACAGAGCCAGGAAAGTGACCATGTGCCTCGGAAGCGCCCAGCCCAGTGCGCGGGAGACAGAGCAGCAAGACCGGGTCCATCTTGATTTTAGAAGCCATAGATCAGAGAGGCCTCAAGTCGGCAAAGAGAGGAAATCAGACCAGAAAAAGCACAAGTAAGAGGAAGTTAAGGTTGAGGTGAAACCGATGACTCACGGCTACTAAATTCATTAGGACTTTAAGTGGAAAAAAGAAATAAAGAGTCTTAAATGGGAAGGGTGGTGCCCACATGGGCCCAAAACAAATACTGCTAAAGAATGGAAGCTTCTGTTCTCGGTTTTGCCAGAATGTGATTATAGAGAGAAACAAATGTCCACCCTTTCCAGCTCCAGCAAGGCTGAGCCTGGGCGGTGGATTTCTCCCAGAAATGCCTTTGTTGCCTCTGTTGGGTCAGAGGGGGCCCGAAGCGGAGAGAGGAGGGGGTGGGAGGCTCAGGGCTGCAAGTGCCCCCGGAACTCCTGGCCTCTTCTGGGCGCTCCCGGCCCCGGACTCTGTGCCTCTGTGGCTGTGGTCCTCGGGTGGGAGGTACTGGAAACCCAAGCCTGGGGTGAACTCCAGGGCTCCGCGCTCTGAGTCACTGAGCTGGCGCCCCTTAGGGGACAGCAGGACCAGGAAAGAGAAAGGTTTCCACTTGAAGCTTGAGTTTGATCCAACTCAGGCTGAGCTTTTTGTCTCTTGGTTTATCTGTTGGTCTCCGTACCTTTCTTTTTTGATCCTAGACCATGTTTATGACCATGAAACCAAGCAGGGTAGGAACAGACAGTCTGCTAGGCCCAGCCTTCCGTTGTCTGCCTGAACTGTGCGTGAAGCAGCTTGGCCAGGAAGCGTCTGCACTGGGAGACGGAGCCCGACTCCCCGAGTCCTGATCTGTGGTCCCTGGGTCGTCCCAGCTATGGCACTAGCCTTCAGGCCTGTCACTTCATCCGTAGCGTGACATTTGTAGATGATGAGTCCTTTCTCTGGTGGGACTTTTATGATGAAAACAGAATGAGAGGAAATGAATATCTGGAGGTTTTGAAGCTAACCAAAAGCAGACCTGAATTAATATCAGTGACACGTCTGTGCAGTTCCTGTTCTGTGACTGGGACTTTGCTGGACCCCGGAGGGGACGCGAAACTTGGAGACTCGGATAGGTCCTCAGTGAGGCCGCAAATTGGGAGCAATTTGCATTGCTCCGTGTTGCATTGGTGGTAGAGTCGATCCTGGGTAGACGATGAGTCATTTCAGACTTAAACAGGATTAAAAGCATTGTGCTTTTACGTCTTTTTAGAGTTTTTTACTAAGAATTATGGTATGACATTTTTAGGGTAACCCAAGGAAATGGATGGTCTGTGCGCTACAGTTCATTGAACAAATCTCTCGGGTTTCTTTAGTGCTATATGGTTTTTTTCTGCACCCAAACAATGCATCGTTGGTATTTTAGTATTTGCTTCCATACTCTTGCAAACGAACACCCTGAAAATGGACTCGGGTAACGTATAGTTCCCACCATGACGCAGAGCAAGAGGGATGCGTCTCTTGTTCACGTTCCTTGGGAGCTCTTTGTCAACACTCCCTGGAGGTGTCACAGCTCAGCAGTACAATGGGGATGAAGATAATGGAATATAATAAAATGTATAGCCAACTCAGACCAAGATTTTTAATGAGGCAGGAGCTTGGTTTCACACATTTATTCTTCTGCTTTCGTATCTGGCCCAGAGCCTGCCGTATAATCTCTCTGCGAAGTGCTATGTGTTAATTAGGGACGGTAGCATGCTGTCTCTTTCTGTACTAAAAATGCTCAAGCACCGCTTTATTTCTTGCCTGGGTGTTCTTAATGATCATTCCTATATGTCTCCATTCGTCATCTGTTATTTCTTCCCAAGCGCCCCGAAGACATGGCCTGACCAATACTGGTATTAGGGGGACCCAGAGGCGCCGAGTATCATTTCCAAGGTTCCGTGGCCACTGAGTTGTTCTTACAAAGCTTACACAGGTGGACGAGGGGGCCCCAGTTAGAAGACGTGAGCTGAGCCAGCTGCACCACTCGCTAGCTGGGCAAGCTTTGCTACTCACGTTCTGTCCCCCGGAGAGGAGATACACATAGACGTGGAAGGGCTACTGAATCCTTTTCCAAGGTTTGTAACGTTGTCTGTTTTGATCTACTATCAATACTGTATCTTCTCTCTTCTATCAGCTTAAGAGTTTATGACCGGAAATGCTGTTTTAGAGAGACTGAATGTTTAGCCTTCTTTTGTAAACTGCTTACTCTTCTGGGGGGACTGTCTGCGGCAGCCAGAGACAGGCGAGGCAGCAGATACGCACGTATATCTGCCTCTATTTCTTTGTCATCGACGTTTTAGCAAGGGACATGGCTCTGAAGGAAGACCATGCCTTCTAATGGCCAGGACTTTGCGGCCCCAATGGCCAGAAGCATGAAGATGTGTCGAGAGGATTTTTCAGTACACTGATTACTGAATGTCTTGCTACGCAGCTTCTGTGATGGGTACTCGGTTCTGTGGGCTCCTTCCTCACCACGGTCTAAGGGGGGAGGGGGATAGTAATTGCAAGAAAGAAGCACCATGAGCATTAGCTGTTGGGTGGTGGGTGTGAGCAGGGTATGGTCAGGGGCTGAGCACTGTCATGTAGATGTTGACATTTTCCCAGTGGGTTTCTCTAGGGTGACTGGTATATCCCCGTGGCACTGGCCTGGTGGGGTGTGGCAGCCAGCAGCTGACCCCCTGGCGGCAGGGGCCAGGTTTAGGGTTAGCAGCTGCTGAGGGAGGAATGGAAGACAGAAAAGATTTCTTCTTGCTCCCCGGGGACGTACAGACGTCCAAGGGAGTTTACTTGGCATGATTGATGTGTTCCTGAAAAGTCCCTCATAAATCACAATGTCTCTTCTCAAACTTTATTTTCCTGTTGACATGATTTCAGGGCTTATGCGGCCTCGTTTTCCCCCTGATTCTCCATTGATGGCACTCAGTGTCTCCCGCACCCCTACCTCCTGTTGTCCCTGGAAACTGTGACCGCCCAGTACGCACGCTGAGACCCCACGCTTCCTAAAATTGGCCACAGCTGTCAGCCAGTGTCACTGTGGGGTGGGCGCTGAGTCGGGAGGTCTGGAAATTAACTGAGAGCGACCCTGGTGGACCCTCGCGTGCTCTGCTGGAGAAATTAAACATGGCTTGCATCTCTGCTGAATCCGGGCTGCCGTATCATCAAGAGGATTCTTGTCAGGTCCAATTTGGGATGATCAAATTAATTGTTACATGTGACAAACTGACATGTAAAGTGATAAATACCTCGGTGTGGTCTCCCTGTTAGAATTCCTCGGTGAGGTTTCATGGCCGGGGGCCTTGGATGATGGACAAGGCAGGGAGCTCCCTCCCTACAGCAGCCTGCCGTTTCCATGCCCTAGGAGCGCTGGCCCTATTTGCCTAGAAACCTTCGTTAACCCATTTATTTCCTGACGGTCGAGGCAATTCTTAGCATTTTTCTTCTTTCTGCTCCCCGTATGAACCCTGGGGAGCTACTTTCAAGGGGTGCTCTTCACCTAGAAGTGGCCCAGCAGTTATCTTATTGTTTCTTTATTTTTGAGAGACAGACAGAGCACGAGTGGGGGAGGGGCAGAGAGAGACACACACACAGAATTGGAAGCAGGCTGCAGGCTCTGAGCCGTCAGCACTGAGCCCGACAGGAGCCTCGAACTCACAAACTGTGAGATCATGACCTGAGCCGAGGTCAGATACTTAACTGACTGAGCCCCCCAGGCGCCCCTAACCCAGCAGCTTTTTATAAGCACATTTGCCGGGTCCTCGAGAACTGCGTGTCCAATGGCCCACAGGTCAGGCAGACACCAGGCAGTTGCCAGAGTTTCTCCAAGTCGGAAGCTGTTGCCATGGGAACCCACAACCAGCCAGACTCCCACCCTGTGTGCGCATGGGGAGAGTGGAACGGGGCATGGATACGGCCCCCTGAGCGTCACCCGCAGGTGGGTGGGTGCATCAGCAGCACTAGGCTGGGAAGTTACCTCTGATACATTTAGAGCCATGCCTGTCACTTCATGAAAGCTCTGGAATGTTCCTTCTAAGGAGCAAACCGGGGACACCCACTGAGCCTTCCCCACTCTGTCTAATAGCCGCTCGGCACCTGTCCTCCCCATTCCCCCCCCCCATTCCCTTCTCTGTGCTGTGGGCAGCTAAAGCCACACTGAAGGCTCAACTTCAGGAAGTCCTACAGGGGGACTCATGACCCCCAAAGGGAGCCCCACACTCTGCGCTTCTGCATGCCTGTTCCTTCATTCTCGAAACCCTTTCAAGTTCGTTCCTTTTCTTCCCATTTTTCTTTTCGTTTGCACATATTACAGGCTCTCTGCCCTAAGAAGGAAGGGATCACTTATTGAAATATTATTTTAAACTATCACATAGTTATTCTTTTAAAAACTTAATAACAAGATTTCACGATAGGTCTGATGGCCGGTGTCGCTTTGAGGTAGTAGTGAACGACCCAATGTTTTAAGGTACCTGCAGCCACAGTGATGCGAGATGGGGTCCCGGGTGCGGCCCACACAGCTCGTTGCCCGAGTCCCTAAGGAAAGGGGATGTTAAATACCAGGTGCTGATGAGAACAAAGGTACAGGGCTGGTTGGTGGTCCCCCCCCGCCACCCGGTTCTTGGGTGCCCTGATTTCTGTGCCGGGGCCTGTGGGGTTAAGAGAACTTCATCCTGTTCCTCTTAGAGCCATGTCAGATCAGCACGTTTATGTCTCAACTCATAGGTCAGCTGTCATCAGACAGCTCTTCAAGGGTCTGGGTGTCGGGGTTCCAAACCCCAGCTGTGCCTTCGCTGTGGGAGGAACCCACGGCTGAGTTCCAGGACTGCGTGCTGCCAGTCCTGACTGCCTGGTCATTGCCTGGTCATTGTCTCGTGTAAGGAGAGCACGCACGGGCAGACAGCCGAGGTTTCCCCTCACACGATGAACGTCCCGACGCCCAGCCCTCAGACACACACAACTGTGCGATAGCCACAGAAGATCTTACAGTAGCTTCAGGTCTGGACTTTGAAAAGCACTGGCTGACGTTAGGGGCCCATGTTCGTGAGCGTGGGTCCTGCGGGGCTTCCCCCTCTCGCTAGCTGGATAGCCCTGGGCAGCTTACTAAGCTTCCCTGTGCCTCGGTGTCCTCGGCTGGAAGTTGTGCATGAGGGTAGCACCTTCCCACGCAGGCTGGTGTGCAGATCACAGAAGTCACGTGTGCGCGGCACCGAGAAAGCTCCTGGCGCCGAGTAGGAGAGAAATATTAGCACGTTAGTAGTATTCCGTTAGGACTCTGAATCGCTGTTACTTTACAGACAAAAACCTGGAACTGCTGGCGGAGGGCTGTGGTGGTTGTAGAATACTTAAGGCCCCGTGTGTGTAGCAGGGCGCCTTTGCCTGGCCTGGCTGCAGATCGCACTCCACATACAAAGTCAGACGGGAGGCGGGGGCAGCGCCGCTCCCGGGCACCGCAGCCTGGCCAGGTGTCAGCACATCTTTTCAGTGTGGCACCGTTTGCTATCGTTGCTGGTGCCGAGCGAAGCCCAGAATCTGGAGATTACTGGGGCTGCTTTCCTGTCTGACCTGATCACGCGTGCTTGAGCAATGCTTTGTTTCGAGGGATCTCACAAAATTTCAGGGGCAGTGATTACCCAAGTGAATGTCACTTTGTCATGACTCACGAAATGATCTTCCGCCAAGGACACTTGGTCCAGCTCTCCCACTTGACCAAGGACTTCAGAATTGCTAGAATTTTCCTGGGGTGCCTGGGTGGCTCTGTCAGTTAAGCATCCGAGTTCAGCTCGGGTTATGATCTCACAGTTTGTGAGTTTGAGCCCCACGTCAGGCTCTGTGCTGACAGCTCAGAGTCTGGAGCCTGCTTCGGATTCTGTGTCTCCCTCTCTCTCTGCCCCTCCCCAGCTTGTGCTCTCTCTGTCTCTCAAAAATAAACAAATGTTAAAAAAAATTTTTTTTTAATTTCTAGGATTTCCTAACATACATATGTCAAATAATTCGAGGAAAAGCAGAGTGCAAAGGCCTAACCTCAGCTTACTTTTATATTTGCCTTCCTATCATCTTGCTCATAAACGGTTGTACTGAGTTAGGAAGGAAAATTGGCAGACAGCAGAAAGTGTCTTAGACCAAAGTTGAGTTCCTCTTTCTTCATTGAAAATGCCTCTTGGCCAGCAGGGTTTGCATGGACAGTGGATGCCCGTGCGGGCCTCGGGCCTGGAGGGGGCACGCTTGTGCCACCACAAAAGACTAGGCGCTGGGTCTCTGAGCCAGATACACAGCAGTATAGCCTGTACAGCCTTGTCCGTCCAGTGACCACACAGCGCGTGGCCAGAGGGAGCCCCCCGGTGGTGGTAGAGGAGGAAAAGGAGGAGAATGGAGAAATGGCTTCCTTAGACAGGGCCTCCTGATACTCATGGCGGGTTCTCTCTCAGCCTTTGAGGTAAAGCACTTTCCAAATGGATAAGCTGCCCTCAGCTCTGCGTAAAAGCATAAATTCAACTGTTGAACTTGCCTTTAGTCAGTGTCCCGAAGTGTGTCGATGCTGATGGGGAGTTCTGCACCAAAGGGTTCCAGATTCAAATGTATTTGGGACACATGGGTTCAATGAAGTGAATCTGATTTCCTTCCTCATCTCCGGGCCCTACGGCCTGGAGGGCATTTAAATTCCCAAGAAGGGGACACAGAAGGAGTTGTGTTGCCAAAAACTCAGTTGACCAAGGTCACTCGAATCATGTTGCAGGACCGGCGATGGGCAGAACAGATGTGGGGCCATAGTCCCAAGGGTGGTATAGGTGGCGGGTGGTGGGGAATTTGAGGACCCAGGTGCCTGTCCTGGCTTCGCCTCCTCCCAGCCCCCAGGCCACAGGGGACATGGCCGCCTCTCCCAGTCAGCTGCTTCCGCACATCCGAGGAGGCCAGGGCTACGGCGTGCCGCCCACCCTGCACACCTCGCAGTGAAGGGCGCCGGAACACGGGCAGCAAGGCTCCGAAATCAGTGAAAGGCCTGCGGGTGAAAGACAGGGTGTTAGTATAACATCCTCTCCACCAGGCGAGGCCGGGGTGGACCTGACCTCTGGGGAGGGATTCTGGCTGCGCTGGTTCCCCTCTGCCCTGCCGTAGCTTTTGCTTAAGTGCGCAAATCACGTTGACTCTGTACAGATCAATGTAGAGAGCTGACCACACTTCCCCGGGTGATCCCGGGGTACGTAATGCGTCGGGCGCTCTTTACCCCTTGACAGCCATGCCTTCCTGTTTCTTCCGAATCCATTTGTCTGTTGGTGCTGGAAGGAGTGGTAGCCAGAGCTGCTTAGGAAGACATAATCGGAATTTGCCCACATGTCCCCGGGACAAGCAAAATGCTCAGTCCGGAGGCCTCAGGAGACGGCAAAGTTTTATATCTTCCTGCTAAAACTCACAAGGTGGCAAAAATTGAACTGCTGTGAGACTGTTTATAGTCCTTCTTAGGGTAATATCCATACTTAGGGTAATATCCATGCTTAGGGTAATATCCATACATTTTCCTCTAGAGGATATTAACGGGTTTAAACACGGAGTGTTGCCCCAGACCTCTGTGGGGGGCGTTCATTACACGTGATTGACGTAACTTGTTGTCTTTAAAAACTTTGGAAAAGAATCTGAATCCTGAAACCTGTCTGGCCCCGAGGGATCCAGGTAGGAGGTCAGGGGCTGCGCTGGGAACTCAGGAGCAGGTGACGCCCAGTGGCACCCATGCCGGCTGAGGGTCTGAGGAGCAGGCCACGCTATGTGGGTCAAGGTCACAGGCTTCCACCCCCTGATGGGTGCTCAGCTCTGCCGTGGCACCTGGTGAGACGCCTCCCCACCCGCTTCCTGCTGCTTCCTTCCCTCTTGAAGCCACAGACAAGGTGGCGCCAGGCCCTGGACTGGGTTGGGGGGAGGTGAAGGCGGACTCCCTCCACTGGGGCCCTTTGGGAAGCCGCCAGGGAGAAGGCTCCCAGGGACCCCCTCGCCCAGGCAGTTCGGTACAGGGACAGGTGGTCCACACCCCAGGCAGCTGGCTGCCAAAGCCCGCAGTGTTTCGTGAGCCTTAGAAATGTAGCTGCACCCGTCCGGTATACGTTACTGAATCAACACTGTCTCTAGCACCTTCTTACTAGTTTAATAACTTACTCATCCCTTATGGATCCTTTCGTGTATTTCTTTTCATTGTTAAGGAAAGAGTCCTTTTAGAGCTCACTTCATGGGCCTCCTCCCTCCGTGATGCTTCCAGAACGCTAAAACAGAATCCCTTACCGTGAAGTACTGGACACAACACTTTGACCCGTCCACGTGGAGGCGGCGTCCACCCACACCCAGGGGCTGCCGCGCCGCAGAAACCTCCAACCAGTCTCCCCTCAGTCCCGAGACCCCGTCCCCGGCATTCAGTGCTCTGCGCTTGGGTTCCGTGGATTATGAGATGCTATGGGGATGTAAGCATCATTAATACTGTTTCTAAGGGGGGAAATATTTCTGTGCCCAACTAAATGACTACTGTGGTTTGGGAACGCCCTCCTTCGCGGGGTGTGAGCCGCGGTGGTACAGTGAGGCGTTGCTCACAGAGCCCCACACCCCACTCCTGCTCTTCAGTGTGTGGTGAGGGCAGGGCGTCCACATAGCCGGCCACGTGTCCCAACACGGACTTGCAGATGCGCAGACCCCGTCAGGAGACGGCCGTACGGAAGGAAGAAGTTTCAAAACGAAGACCTGGGTCCTTCGGGCATTTGAGAGTCCGTCTGACGAGGCAAAGCCTGTAAGAGTGTCCGCGTGGAGGGGAGAGGTGGTGGCGGCCAGCCGCACATCCTGATCTTCTCCGAGCCCCTTGGTCACTGTGGAAGCTCTTGGACAGCATCGTCTCTTTCGCATGGAATTGGGCTTTTGTCATGGGTGAGGTCACACTTCATATGAAAAGACGCGGTTTCTTTACAAGGTTGGCTGTGTTAGAGCCTGGACCTCCGTCTGGTTACCTGTACTTTTGAACCTTTCTAGATTTTTAGGGAAATACAGGAAGAGTTGTGCCCAGAATGCAGCCCTTGTTGACGCCTGCCAGCAATTGCCATGCGGAAAGACGATGGGGATTTTCCCGTTAAATGCCTTTTTTAAAAATATTTTATTTGTTTTTGAGAAAGAAAGCACAAGCAGGGGAGAGTCAGAGAGAGTGAGACACTGAATCCGAAGCAGGCTCCAGGTGCTGAGCTGATGCAGGGCTCGAACCCGTGCGTTCATGAGCTGAGCCGAAGTTGAATGCTTAACCGACTGAGCCCCCCAGGCGCCCCTCCCATTAAATATCTTAATTGAGACTCTTGAGAATGGTTTTAAGGAGGATGTGCCCCTTCCTTCTTCTGCCCGGCACCCTTATCATTTAAGATACAACTGATGGAAGTTTGATGTGAGGTGATTTGAAGAAAGGCTTCTTAGCCTCATCTCTTTCTTAACAGGGAGAAAGCTGTTCACTAATTCAAGATTAATCTGGCAGGCACCGGGTGACTTGCTTGGAATCCCAGGTTCCCTCCCCGTCACCAGCTGGCTAGGCACAGCCAGACCGGTAGATAACAAAACCAAATCCGCCTGATTGCTAATGGCTCCCTTGCAGATCTTTGAGGCTCTCCATCCACGAGGACTTGCATGCATTTCCGAGACATGGGCAACAAACATCGCCGATTAATCCCCTGGGTTAACTCGATCCTGCCGCTACCACAGCCTGGGCTGGCCGTGCTCACGCGGCACTGACGGCGTTGTTGAAGATCTGCGTGCACCGGACACTGCAGGTGCTATGGAACAACAAATGCAGCCACCGTCCTTGACCTTGAAGGGGAACTAGGTGTGCAGAAGTCCATACTGCATGGATAAGTGGGAAGTTCCTGTGGGAACACAGCTGGGAAAGAATCCTCACAGGCCGGCGAGTCCAGGAAGGCCCTGGAAAGGGGGCATGTTAGCTGGCCTTTGAGCCGGGGTTTATCAGCGGACTCAGTGTTACATTAACAGACACAGAGGGGACAGCAGCATTTCTTCCCACACAGTGAAACTCCTAAAAGTCCCAGGAATGTTGAGGTTCGTTCTAGAATTCCGTGTCTCAGCTTGGAGTGACCCTGCCACGTGATTAGACTGGTGTGTTTTTGAAGGTGAAAGGTGGTGTGGCTAGTAATTATAGCACGGCCAAGGCTGGCCACACAGCCCCAGGAGGAAGGGACTCATGACCACCCCAGGGACAATAGGCTGATTCTGCCTCCCCTCCGCCGGTCACAGAGGATGCAGCAGGGCTCAGCTGCTTCTTTTTCCTAGAAAATGATAGGAAGACAAACATCATGCCTTCTACCTTTGTATCATTTTTGAAGACTGCATTGTAGAGAATGTTTGTATGGAAGCCACCAAGAGTGGTTTAAGACTCCCAGCCGTGTTACTGCGCCGTAAAGATGCTGTCTTCCTTTCTAGTCAGATCAGCACTTCTTTGAAGCCAATGAGGACGAACAGCAACAAATTGCATCTCGAGCTTGAGAAGAACTCCCCTTCGGGGTCCTTTGTACCTGAGAGCATCCACTTCCTTAAGCCAGTGGTCCAGGCAAACGCCCCATCCCCGCTGCAGCCGCTTTGTGAAACAGGCAGCATCGCTGCGAATGATTTTGATCTGGGTGCTTCCTTCATGTATCTCCTGTGAAATACGGCACCTTTGCTTCCTTGGGAAAAAGCCTCCAAGTGAGTGGACCCCTCAGCTCCCTGCTCTGCCCCCACATGCCCCAGGCAGGCTCCCTGCCCCTCACACTCCCCAGTTCCTCCTGGGCAGCACCTTTCCTTGTGGTCTTTCCCTCTGGTTTCCAGGGTGACAGCGTGATCATCAGATGCCTCCCTGAGGCTATGGAACAATGCAAACACAGGAGATTTACACCCCCGACTCCAGGTGCCAGGGAGTTTCCAGACTAACTCCGGGTTCAAATATTCTCTCCCACTGCCCCCATGAGGACTCCCATTTGTCAGGCAGTGTGTTCTAGTTACGAGTAACAAAATGCAAAGCAAATTGGGCTATCTTACCTAGATCATGTGACCTAGAGAAATGAGGGCCCCGGGTTCACTGGCAAGTAGGTCACATCTGTCTGGGGTCCAGTCCACCCTGGAGAGTCCAAGGCCCTCATGCAGTTAGGCTCCAGGCAGGCAGGCCCCCATCCATGTCCTTAGCACCCAGCCCTGTGGCTGGCACCAGGGGTTTTCTAGGAAATGCTTGATCGATGCAGGACCCAGGCACGTTGGTGGCAGGCAGAGATCCCCGTAAGCAGATCCACCGTGCCCCTGGCATCTGTACCATCCTAGACCTAGCTCTGTCGGGTCAAGCTCTGCAGCTAGAGCCAACCCTTCAACTGAGAGGTCCACCTCTTCCAGCCCTAACAAAGCCCTCCTCCTGCTGGCCCAGCAGGAGTCCCAGTCTTGTCTGTCTCACATTTTAACTCATTTATGTTTGTTGTGATTCACTGATGTCACTACCTGGATCTTCTTACACTCCCCTGAACTACACCCATGCGGTTCGTACACTTTCCCTCACTCCGTCAGAAGACGTGGACTTCAGCCTGAGCCTCACTCTTTATGGCTGTGGCCACAGGATGGGCTCTCCGTGGCCTCCAGGTCACTGCTGGTTCAGTCCTCTGTCCACCAGGCAACATCGGCACCGTGCTCCTTGAGCATTGCCTAACAGTGCTGGGAGCTGTCCTCGAGGCACAAGGATGTGCTTCTCTGCCCCGACTTGTACACGTATGACAGCCCTCACGCTGCCCTCCCTCCCCATTCTAATGTGGCCTCGATGGATCTTCAGTTCACACACTAACCTAATAATGGTTCTGTCCGTGAGGCATCGCTTGTGTGTGCTGCGTGCCTACCACATGGGGCTCACTTGATCTTCCCCACATTCCCCTGAGCTCCAGAGGAGGGGGATTAGATCTTATTTCAGGTGAGGAAACTGAGTCCCAAATGTCTGCTGCCACCTGGCTGTCGGTCACAAGGCGTGTTTTCTGTGTGCTGGCCCCGTTCTCTTTTTCAGCCCCTTGGGACTGCCTCACCATTTAGTTATCCGCTTCACTTTTTAATACAAGGCACATCGAATGCATCTTTGGTGGCAGAAGCAAGTTTCTGGCTGACCCCCTAGAAAGAAAGGAAGCAGGTGCCTAAAGGGAGCACTTGGAAGGAGGGAGTCATAACGAGAGCTTTGGGCATGGGGGCCAGGGCGGCATGTGTTGGATGCTTGCTTTAGCTCGTGCTTCTGTTCCTCCCTCCTCCACCTGAGGTCCTTACTCATCGAGTTCAGGGACTGGCTCTGGTTCCCCGAATGTCCCCAGGAGGAGCCCTGCGGGACTTTGCATCCTTGAGGAGAATCAGCCCATGGGAGTCCTTCCTGTGGGTAAGGACAAGGATGTGCTCGGTTTTCTCATGGTTGCTACGGAGACTGGCCACGTTGAAATACAGGGTGACCTGTTTCTGGAAAATCATAATGTCCTGTTTTCTACTTCTGGGAAACCTCACAGGAGTCCCCCGTTGGCCTCTTGATGACATTCGGGGGACCTCTGGGCCCAGCTCTCTGATGTCTTTCATCTCTGCCCGGCCCCGAATGCGAAATCGCAGACAACGGATGATCACCAAACACTAGTTAGTGGAGCAGGAGAGACGGTGACGAGAAGTGGCCCCAAGCCCTGCGTCCCTCTGGCTACTGAAGAGCAGGAAGCAGGAAGTGCGTCAATGTGACTCAAGCACTGCCCCATTTTGAGGCAGGCTTGGTCCTTTTAGACATGTATCGGTTGAATGAATAAGCAACCAATACCAACAGACAAACCACAAATAAGCCTTAGGGCCCTGAATATATTAACTTACCCAGGGAGTGAGCTGGTCGCCGGGTCAGAGCCTCAGGACCGTTCAGTGTCAGGGACAGAAGGATGACGTCAGTCAGTGCCCAGACTGCTTCTCTCACAGCCGTAAGGGACTTTGACGTTCGTCCATACCACGGCCCGTCCCTGTCTCGCTCCCACGGTATTTGGATATTCTGGAGCCTCTGCTCTGCTCTGAACAGGTGTGGGAGGGCGGGGCTCTTGGACTGAATGCGAGTCCTCCTGACTCACCAACCGGTTTGTGAAAGTAAGCAGAGTTAGAGGTGGGGTTAGATTTCCACGTGTTTGACTTTGCTCCTTGTTCTCTGCTAATTCCTGAAGAAGCACGAGTGAGTGGCACGACCTGAGGAGGGTCCAAGAGCTAGTGTTTTCAGTCAGGCAGCAGCTGCGTTTGCAAATCCGGGGACCTTCGAAGGCGGCGGCGCATCGTGTCCTGCCCAGCTGGCCGGGCTCCGGCTGCTGCTGTCGGCTCTCCAAATCCCTCCCTGCCAGGACTTTGGAGGGTGGATTAAGGATATAATTACAGGCGAATCCAGCAACAGAGAAATCTGAAAGCTCTTGTCCATCATTCCGTGTACTTGACTTTAACCTAAGCCGCGTTCAGTCCTCCCAGGCCATGTTTTGACTTTTGCTTGATGCAAAGCTCCCGTGGCTCAAAGCCTCCGGAGAGCAAGTGGAATCTGGCATCTCTCCTTTTTGTCAGATTTCCCCCCCCCCAAAAAGCATCTTCGTCTGGCCGGTCCAATTTCAGGTCAGCCACCCATCCTCCAGGAGATGGAAGTGGACCCAGACCGCATGGGATGTTTGGTGTCTGTATTTGATACAATGTCAATGTGTACTTCATCCTAATAGGAACTCTGTTAACACTTGTCAGGTTTTTTTCTATTTACACGATCATTTTCCTACTTAAAGTCTAACAGCTATAGAAAGCACACACTCGGAATCATGGACACCCTCCTCCCCAAATCCTGTCATTGTAAACATGACTCATGACCTTGAACAGCCGACTAGATCTGATTTCAAAACACAGACGGTAAATACTTTGATTTTAGCACCCACCAGCTCCGCACGAACTACTCGCTGGCATTCCCCCTAACTGAACCTCATGAGTCCGACCCTGAAACACGGATGTGCTCAGAATCAAAGATGGGAGAGCTTTAAGTGTGAATGCTGCTTACGGAAATTAAGTGCTGCTTAAAATTCTTAAGGCGTAAATATGATAGTTTCACAGATTGTCTGATGATTATACAAACCAAGCCTGAGAAAAGAGCATTTCCGTGTTGTGAGAACAAGGACACGAACAGGAACTTCCCAGGCGGCACCTAGGAGCCTTTCCGAGTATCACCAACTATTTCTTGATTTAGCGTCTTGAGGGGCAGCCCACCCACAGCGAACATTTTCCAACAGTGTAGCTTCAGAGCGTCAACCAACAGGCAGCCTTTTCCCCCTCCCATGGCCTCTGACATTACCATGTGGCAAAACCCACAGGTTGTTTTTTATTATTATTTTAAAACTTAGCCCTTACCTTTAATGATCATCTACATTCTTCCTAAAAAGGTATCTTCCCTGGAACATTAGCCACATAAAAGAAGCAGTCTTTTTCCCCCCTGTGCCTTTGGAATAATACAGAATACTGGGTGGAAGAGACCTCTTCTCTTTATAAAAACCCTCCCATCCTATCTCAATGGCACCCTCCGTGCTCAGAACCAGGAATGAGAAAACAAGGTGGACTTCAAAGAATCTCTAAGAAACCCTGGGATTCTGTAGTCAAGAGAGAGGAGGGAGGAGGGAGGCAGGAAGGGAGTGAGAGAGGAAGAGAGAAAAGAAAAGAATTTTTAAGTTACAGTTTAGAAGACAAAATAGCAACTTCTGGGCTGTCTTTATATGGAAATTAACTCAGAATCTGTTACTACGAAATCTAACTCTGTTGGTAGAGACATTCTAAGCATAATATATACATTATTGCATTTAAACAGTCAGCTGTTGTGAAAGAAGTGTTGTCCCCATTATACATGTGGACACTGAGGCCCAGAGAGGCTCCTTCTCTGATCTGAGATTTGAACCCAGAGCCGTTTGTCTCCAAAGCCCGGGTCCTCAGATACTCCATTGCACACTTTCTTCTGCTTCTATGTCTTCCTGTAACTTTCTACAGAGGCAGTGGCAGAGTGAGGTGGATTTTCTAAAGCGTGCAGTTGCCCAGCACCCTGCAGCCCACCCACCCCCTGCCCGGAAGCGTTGGCCTTGGTTTCCCTCGTCCAGTGTGGTCAACCCACTCCTGTGAGGAGCGCAGACACTCCCTCTGGCCTGGACGACCCTGTGCACGAAGTCCGTGAGATGCGAGCTAACAATTGGAATGCTTGCTGTGCGCATCTTCTCTGCGTCCAGTGAAGAGGGACAAGGAGGGAAGCGCAAAGAGAAGAAGAAGGCAAAGCCATGGGTCACACGATGAGATCTCTGTATGGACAGAGCACTCAGCTTAGCGGAGCTTTCTGGAAATACGTGTCTAGAGGGAAAATGAAGATTCCCAGGTCCGGCTGAAACCATTGTCCACAACTAAGCCACACTCACCCCTGCACGCTCAGGACGTGGGCTGACAGCCTGCTCTGAACAGCAGGGGGCACAGTGCTGGCGTCTGGTCAGCAGTTAGGCACGGATCTGCGGGGGGAAGCCCTCCCACACGGAGGCCTGGACCCCCACTCGTCTGCAGGGTGGACTCCGAGGAGCAGGCGGGGCTGAGGCTTTGTCCCACAGTCAGACGCTCACTCAGTAGGGGTGAACGCAGGAGTTACACAGCACCACTGTCACCCCGAGCCTCAAGCCTCATCTCCTTGAAAATAAGGTGTTAGGAGACCGGTTTGAACACGAGCCCAGACGCTCTCTCCTAGAAAGTACCTTTGCTCAGGCCCTTTAAAAAAGATCTTACAAACTCCATACGCCAAATCTGGAAGGAATTGGGTTCCAGATGAGTCCTCCTTAGATTTAGGATTTTATTTAAAGCCCCTGAGATGTGTTTTATTTACCTTGAGACAGACTCACTGGACAGCCACCTATTCCTTAGGGGAGACAGGGGACACGCCTGTCTCTGAGGTGCCCCTGTCCGCCGGGGACACCAGCCTCCAACTGTCCTCTGCGCTAAGCTGCCGAGCTTTGCCACCCTACAGCCAGCAAAAGGACCCGCAGCGCCATCTTGTGGGAACACTCTGAGACGCCCAACACCCTCGACTGTCAGTCTTTGAAGAACGACATTGCAAAGAAATGTCTGGGTGCAGTCTGGAAGCTGTTCCCTCTGTCACCAGCCATGCTAATTATTATTTTGGTGTCTAGAAAATTAATAACCCAAATAAATTAACACCAAGCCAGAAATATATTTCAAGAAAAAAAATGGCTAGGAAAGATTAGTTTTCTCTCTATTTACAAGGAAATATCTATCACCCCAGGTGGGAATATATTTTCCCATAAACTCCATGAAGACACGGATTGTGTCCTTCCTGTGACACATGTGGGCTTCAGCTCAGATGTCACTGTGTCAGGGTCTGCGATGACCCCCCCCCCAAGAAGAGCACCCTTGTTCGTTGCTCTCCTGGAACTGGTCACCGTGTCTAATTCTGCACCTGCACCTGGCCTCCCGAGCTGGGTCACCCCCAGAGGGGCCAGCCCTGCCCTCTGGCCCCAGCGGGGCTCAGTCAGTGGGGCTGAGGCTGAGGCGTGGGAGACAGGCGGCAGCTCCCGGGGGCGCAGGGGAGCCCTCACGGCCCGGCAGCCCGTCTGTGGCCGGGGTGCACTGTGTTTCCATTTGTGGGCAACATTTGGGTGGGTCCTGCCTCTTCCTCCGCTCTGACTGCACACAGCACCCTTGAAAGTTTTTGCGGTCTGGGAGCCACATGGCGCCCCTTGTGAGCAGGCTGCAGGTTAAATGGGGGGTGGGGGGAGGCCTCTTCTCACAGAACTGTTAGCTGCTTATTGGAAAATGAAATCGAGACTCTGACACAGCTTTCTGGGCCTGAGTGTTCGTGCACGCACTGCTCCCTGACTCACCAGACAACTCTGACTGTTAGGGAGATTCTTAGGGGAAATCCCCTCCGGGGCACACCGTTGCTTTCTTACCAGGAAGGGAGCGCATGTCACCTGATGACTCTCGCCCAGGCCCTGAGGTGGCCTTTTCTGGATGGCGCTCGGTGACCACTGACCACTGCCAGCGTCCCGGCCAGGCCTCCGCTCACGCATGTCTCCGGTGCTGGGACCAGGAGCTGAGGGTGGAGGAGAGGCTGGTGGCCTCAGTACTGAGCACTTGGACCAGCCTCTGGCAGCCTCATACGGCCCTTGACCGCCTTATCATCACCATTTGTTTCTTCTTACCTTGGTGGCCTGAGAAGCTAACCAGTCAAACTGTCTGAATCGTGTCAGAAATGGAAATCAAATAGATTGAGGGCCTACAGGGTTTTTCTCCAAGTCCACAGGGTTTGTGGCATCTGTTTTGTTTGTCACAGATACTTTTTTCCACTTCCGCCCCGGATACGCGGGTGTTACTCTACACGGCGGGGGCGTCTGGGGACGAAGCACAACAGGACTGGTTGTGAGTTGGTGGAGACGAAAGACGGGGAGCCCAGGGCGGGGCCGTCACCGACTCAGCGCCTGACGTCCACGGAGTGCTTGCGCAGCGCGTGTGCGGACTCCTGGTGAGGGAGGGTCCCTGGCCGGCCCATTTTACAGATGAAGAAACGAAGCCTCAAGACGCTCAAACCCCATCCCACCAGCCGGTCACTGGCAGGGCCAGGACGTCTGAGTCCAGAAACCGTGCCTGTGGGTCCATCTGCCACCTTTCCTCCCGGCCTCTTCTTGGATCCTGACAGCTTCGTTCTGACTTGATAGGTAGTTTGAAACCTTCGCTGGGCTTTGTCCCTGAAGCTCGGGAGCCAAGGCGTGCATGACAGTGGAACCCAGTGACCCAGACAGTGGAACTCAGTGACCCAGCCAGGAGCCCTGGGCTGGGACCTCTGGGGCTGACACCCTCCCCACTCCGCCTCTGGGACCCCGAACAAGCGAACAAGCGTCAGCCTCTCTTCCATCTGCCATTGTTTCGTCCCCGGAGTAAGGATGGCACCTACTTGGGAGAATCAGATGCGTTAATTTATGCAAAGTGCTCTGTAACCCAGTGAAGTGCTGTAGACATAAATGATAGTTTTCAAGAAAAAAATCCATTATCGATTCAGAATGTACATGTTAAGGCAGATTGAATATATTGTGCTGTCTGGTTGAATAAGAGACTCTGTGATTACATTTAGATTACTTTAAAAATCTACCCCTCTGTGTCATATGTAGAAGACACAACCTAAAACCAGAGGCCACTAAGCGACCCTCATCTCAGCCCTGAAGTGAGGGTGCTAGGCTCTTGCCCTGGGCTGCCCTTGGTTCGTGTCTGGCTCTGAGTACTTACATGTCGTGCAGCCTTCAGACAAATTACTTAACCTCTTTCATTCATCATTCCTTCATCTGTAAAATGGACATAGCAGTCCCTACCTTACAAGCTTGAGGGGGTTAGAGACAGTAATTCTACATAAAGCACTTAACTCAGTGCCTGGCCCATGGTAAAAGCTCAATAAATAGTAGCTATTGTCATCTCAGATCATTCCCATCCCTTAGAAAAACTAAGAAACAATGCACTGTAGGGTCTATGACCCCATCTGTGAATAAACATCTCCCTCTGATATTTTCAGAGTGCATTTACACGAAGAGGAGAAAATATTTTCAGAAGATAACCCAGTGGCCTCCATTGAACCCAAATCAAAAGCACTAAGAGGAAAATGATTCTTTTAAATAGAACTCTCCAGCAATGCCTTTGCTGTCATTTTGACTTCTTGGAGTAGAATCAGTGACTTGACTGGATTCCCAGTCCTACTGAGCACTGTGTGTGTGTGTGTGTGTGTGCGTGTCCCATCCCAAAATGCTCCTACACACCAACCAAGCTACCCTAATCTCTGCCAGGACACCTGGGGAGGCATAGACCAAAGGCTCATGTAGGCATCGAACATCACCACCCATTCGTAGAAGCCTATTTTTGGATGAGGGTAGAACAGATGCTCCCCCGGAGTTAAGGGAAGAAGAGGCTAAGAAAGCGGGTTTGCAGCAGGGCAGGGGATACAAATCACACCTCGCCAGGGAGCCCAGAATCATTTCCCCGGGCTCCACTGCTCCTGTAGGTTTGAGAAAGAGTGGCATCCGTGTTCCTGGACCCGGTAGGCATCCCGCACAGGCTTTGGCTGCTGGGCACATCTGCAGTGTCGGTGCAGTTCTGGGCACAACTCTAGAGATGACCTTGGAATGGGGGCGGGGGGCGCACAGACAGTGAAGGAATTTGTAGTCCTGGCCGTTAGCCTGGGAAGGGGGTGTCCCGGAGGCCAGTGGAAGCCTTCCTCAAACATCGAAGGCCTGTCCCACAGAAGAGGCCTTGGTCTTGGGATGGCGCCCGAGATGGTGCAGGGGCCGCCCCGAGGGCCCTCACGCTCCTGTCTGCAGAGATGCCATGAGCCTCCTTCCTTCCTAGCTCTCACACCCAGGGCGGCCAAGCCTCCCCTTGCAGAGTGGACAGAAAACCTCATGTCCCCCCAGGCCGCTACTGACGGTCCAGGTCGTGAAGTCTTAGGACACAAAAAAAAGAATGTAATCTTGGCAAGTTTTCTGTTGATCTCATGTTGGACTTGTAGTCATTTGGCTGTGCTGAGTTAAATATGTGGACATTTATTTTGATAATTGCTGTTTTAGATTTTTGGAGAGTCTTGAAACCATAAATGGTGTTCTCAACCCTGGGGACTTTTATTTAAAGATGAGACCCAGTCCTGAGGGCCATCCACCCTCCACGGGGACACTCAGCCACCACGCATCCCTGGCATCTCACCTCCCCTGTCTGGAATGCCAAGGAGGAAACTTATGAAATACATAAAAAGATTTGTAGTTGAGGACAGAGGACCCTGTTGAGACTGTGATATGGTCTGAACAGGTAAGCCCTGGAAACCTCCATGCGGACGACATTCAGCAGCTGCTTAGGACAGGTGTGGGGACGCTTCGGAGTTTTCTGCTGACGTATAAGAAGCCGTTGCTGGGGCGCTAATCCCCGCTAATTCCGCCGCGGTTGCGATTCCTTTAGGTTTAGATAAGTGCGGTTTTTAAAATCTGGGAAAGCCTGAGGATGTGGGGAGGGCAGGCACCATATTTTTCACTGTCTCTGTTTCCTGAGAGAAAGTAGTGTTGCATCTTCAAAACAACATCTGTCACAGTGATTCTCATCAGATTAAATAAATCCTCAAAGCCGCGATCACAGTTTATAGAATCTTGGAAATGCACGTGAGGCTGTGCACGGAGCCCTAATGGAATTTAAAATACGTGTATTTTTGCAAACACAGCTTTGTAAGCATACTTTTACCAGGGTTTCTCGTTCGCGAATTTTTGTTTAAGCTACCATATCTCAAGGATTTAGAAAGTGTTTTTACTAGACAAACGTAACGAACAATCATTTCCCAGTTTTGAGATGCTGTTAGTCGTAGGTGGAAAAGGACAAAGAGCGAGGGGGCCCTTTGGCCAAGCCTGGTGCAAATCCGCACCACAAACACAGGCTGTGCCAAAAAAAGAGCCACGTGGAAATGGATGGATGTCACTGTTGGGTAGCGTGGAAGAGGTCGGCCTTCAGTCATCTTGTCACAGGCAGCGGCCATATGTCCTTACAGTTGCTTATAGCCTTTTTAGTTTCAGGAAAGGGAAGAAGATTTCTGGGGGGCATTTTGTGTCATAAGGACCTTGAATGACTGATCGATACACATTGATAGGTGGTATTCCCTGCTGCAAAGAGGCATAATCTTAAATTAGTGGCTAAGTCTAAAATACAGATCAACATGGAATACTGCTCAGCCACTGGCCATTTGCAACAACACGGTTGGAACTAGAGAGCATTGCACTAAGCAAAGTACATCAATCAGAGAAAGACAAATACTTTATGGTGTCATTCATGTTCTCAAGGCAAGGTCTGGAACCCACACTCGTGCTAACCTGGGAGATGCACAGGGACTGACTTGGATGGAAATACCCGACTTTGAAGGGCCCTTCGGAGAAGGAGGAGGAGGAGGAGGAGGAGGAGGCCATGGGGTGGAAGCATGGGACCCCGTGATGGGGCTCCTGGAGTCTGGAGACCCTTCCTCCATGCAGGAGCGGGCGCCACCAACAGACTCCTGATGACCAGACCCCGGGGCCACAGGCAGGGGCTGCCATCCGTGGGGGCCAGGGTTCCAAGGGGTCAGGACACAGGGACCCACTGCAGGCTGTCACTCTGCTACACTCTGCCTGCGACAGGTCACCTCCTTCCTCCAGGACCAGATGCTACTCCCCTGAGGCGCGTAATCTGATTCAGCTGCAATTTTCTTATAGTCCAGCTCTGTGCGCAAATGTGCGTTTGTGTATTTTATACACACAGTAATTTAGAATTATAAGCGATATTAACTTTTGCTTTTCAACAATGAATGTATACATGCACATATAGAAAGAGACGGAGTTTTAATATTTATTTTTAAGAGAGAAAGCTCGCACATGAGCGGGGGAGAGGCAGAGAGACGGGGACAGAGGATCTTGAAGCAGGCTTCAGGCTCTGAACTGCCAGCACAGAGCTCAACGCAGGGCTTGAACTCATGAACCTCAAGATCATGACCCGAGCCAATGTCGGATGCTTAAACAACTGAGCCACCCAGGCATCTCCCTCTTCCTAGATTTTTAAAGGAGGATTCAAAATGTAAGAAAGTTTTGTGGTAGCAGTACAATATTCCTTTCTAAAACATCTATGAAATGTTAGAATCCAAATCTACTACGCAGGAGACTCACACTTGAGTTGAAATTACTCATCTCTGGTTGGCTATTGATCCTGTAGCCAAATCATACATGTAATAAAAGGGGGAAAAAATCCACCCCAGTGAACCACACAACAAAAGCAAAAGAAAACCAATCACGGAGGGGACATTTCTGTGCTGCTTCATAAGACTTGAAGTTTCTTGGTCTCATGAAGAAACAGAAATCACTTAGGGGAATTTTGGGTATTTTACCTCAACTGTTAAGGATATAAACAGCAGACTTCCCGGATCCTGAGACTTTTGCCTGCAGCAAAGCAGAGCTAAGACCAGCGGTTTCCTTCCCAGGATACCCAGCAGAGCAGATGGGAGGCGGGCCGGGCAGCCCACGGGATGGACGCCCCTCTGTCTGCCCAGCAAGGCTGTCCACCCACTGGAGCTGCCCCCCCCACCCCGTTGCCCTCTCCCTGCCAGGCTGGCACTGTATTCACCTCTTGCTCCCAGGTCCCCTTAGCAACAGTGGAGGCATTCAGAGGGGTGCATCCCCATGAACTCCCTGGAAATGTGTTCTCAAGTTTTTAAACGAGGACACGGGTGGCCATTTTTGAAAATGCACAGGAGAGTGTATGCTAACGTTGGAAGATGCTCCGCACACCCGAAATGCAGAAAGCAATATGACTCTTTTATAAGAAAAAAGTTTAATATGAAAACAAGTGTGTCAGGGCACCTGGGTGTCTCAGTCAGTTGAGTGTCCGACTTTGGCTCAGATGATGGTCTCGAGGTTCAGGAGTTCGAACCCCCACGTCCGGCTCATTGCTCTCAGCATTTGAAAGCCTGCTTTGGAGGCTCTGTCCCTCTCTTTCTGCCCCTCCCCTGCTTGCACCCTCTCAAAAATAAATAAACATTTTTAAAAAGGAAAGAAAAGTGTGTCTATCCACAGAAAGACTAGATGGATGCCCATCTATTAACTGGGATTATTTCCATTTGGTAGAATGACAACTGGTTTTAACCCGTTTGAACTTGTCTACTACTCAGCAGTGGATGGGTATGGCCTTGGTCCTACCCCCCACCTCCCCAGTCCTGTTCACAGGTGGGGGAGCTCCGTATGACTTCCGATGTTAAGAAATGACAATAGCTTCGCAAGGACCCTACGCTTTTAATACTTGGATCTCAGAGGGGCCAGGAGCTTCTGCATTGGCTCTGGGATCTCACCCGTTAGAAGCTGCCAGAAGCCACGGACCTTTCGAGGGCCCCGGAAGGAGAATTCCTCCTTAGCGGTAGTCTCCGAGTTCAGCCCAGTGTGACCCTGTTTCTACCCTGACTCAGGCAACCCCTGTGTCCATAGTCTCTTGAAACAAAGACACCTGGGCTTGCCCCTTGCCACAGTTCAAGGACGCCCCCTGAACGACAACAAAGAAAGTGCAGGACGCACCTGCTGCGCCTCAGGAGAAGGACCCCAGTGGCCAGCAGGGGTGTGATGCCGTTCTAGGCAAGGTCGGCTCCCCCTTCCTCCCTCCTCCAGGTCACTGTCTCCACATCCCCCCAGATGGCCTCCTCCACGTGCGTTCGCGCCGCCTCCCCCCACTTCTGTGACGTGTTCCCTGAAATCGCCTTTTCCCTTCTTGTCTTGCAGCCCGCCCAAACCGACCGTGTTCATCTCCGGCGTGATCGCCCGGGTAAGAGCCGTCCCGTCAGACCCGGGGCACACTGCGGGACTCCTGTCTGTTAAACCCCATGCGTTCATCTGGCAGGGTCCAGAGGGCCCTGGGATGTGTCATGTCCGTGGAGCGCTTCCGTGGCGAGCACTGTGACCACGGGGCGCTTGGAGGAGCCGGAGATCCCTGCCCACCCACCCCCCACCCCCGCTCCTCTCATACTCCACCTTCTCTTTATCCTCAACCAGGGCTAGTGAGTCCCCAGCAAAACAAGAGTTAATAAGAATCAAGATACAAAGTAGCCGCTGTGACACATGAATGAATCCCATGAAATTCGTGTCCCGGTGTCCATGGAGAAGTGTTGGCGGCGCACGGCCACACCCATTCGTGTGTGTCTGCAGCCACGTTCGCGCTGTGGTGGAGCTGACCTGAGCCCGGCACGTCCGCTGTCTGGCCGTTGCCACCAACGTCTGCCGACCCCAGGGCTAAACTCATGGGGTTTTGCTGCACCCTTTCCTTTTCAAGAGCCCCCTTCTAGTGAAACCCAACATTTTTTTAAATGTTTATTTGGTTTTGAGAGAGAGAGTAAGGAGGAGCAGAGAGAGGAAAGACAGAATCCAAAGCAGCTCCAGGCTCTGAGCTGCCAGCACAGAGCCCGACGCGGGGCTTGAACCCACGAACCGTGAGATCATGACCTGAGCCACCCAGGAACCCCCCTCCAACGTTTTTATGTAATGACCCAGCAGCACACTGTCCTCTGGGGGTGTCACAACAATACCAACCATGGTCCTGGGGCTCATGGTACATCCAAGCGCTTCGCGTTTGATGAGTTAAGAAAACGTTCTTGCTGGAGACAGCTCCCCACAGGGCCCCGGGGACAGACGGGGCACATCAACTACACGGAAGAAGTGCTGACACAAGTCCAGAGTCACCCCTGGCGTCCTGGCTGCAGCCCGCTCCCCGTGCCCTGGGCCCTGGCCACCGCCGCCACACGGGCTCTGTTGCCACCAGAAGGCACTTCCTCCTCGACAAACAGCCGGGCGCCTTCTCTGAGACTCATCGGCTTGAATCTGGCTTCACCGCATGCCCTTCAGCCCTGCCCTGTGTGTGTGTGTTCACTTCCGACAAGTGCCCTGACTCCGCTGTGGCGGCAGATCAGGATTTAGGACAGCGGGTTGGGTTGTTTTGTCCCTGGTTCTAAAGGTCACGAGAACAGTTCTCGCCGAGGAAAGCCCCCGACACCAGCTTAGTTCTGAGGGGGTCGTGGGGAGACCTGAGCCCATGGCGAGAGGGGCAGAGACAGTGGGCCTTCTCATCTTCTGGGTGCCCCCCTCAGCACCCCAGAGAGCATCAGGACCCCCAGAGCCCATCAGGACCCCCAGAGTCCTGGGAGACAGGGTTGGGGGCCTTCTGGGTGCCCCCCCTAGCACCCCAGGGCCCCCACAGTCATGGGAGGTAAGGTTGGGGGCTTTCTGGGTGCGCCCCTAGCACCCCAGGCCCCCACAGTCCCAGGAGACAGGGTTGGAGGCCTTCTGGGTGTGCCCAGAACCCCAGGACCCCCAGAGTCCCAGAACACAGGGTTGAGGGCCTTCTGGGTGTCCCCCCAGTACCCCAGAGAGCATCAGGCCCCCCACAGTCCCCGGGGGACAGGGTTGGGGGCTTCGGCCCTGCACGGCCCCGCTGTTCAGTGTTGATGGATGGTACATTCTCTCCCACGACAGGGCGACAAAGACTTCCCGCCGGCGGCCGCGCAGGTGGCTCACCAGAAGCCCCACGCCTCCTTAGACAAGCATCCTTCCCCGAGGCCCCAGCACATCCAGCAGCCTCGCAAGTGAACGGCAAGGCCCCTGTGCCCCCCCACCAGCTGTGCCTCAACGCCCCGACCTTTGGTATTTCCCCAACAAAGAGAATTGGCGTTTTCTCCGACACACTGCCCCGCTGGGAAATCTAAGACAAAGTGAAGCGCCCCTTCCTTTGCCTTAAATTTCCACGTCTGAGACCAGAAGGGATCTGACCCCGACCTTGTTCGCAGGGAGTCCTGGCTGATGTCATCGTTCTTGTCGTCGTGCCCCTGGGCGTGCCTTTAGCAGAACCTGCCGAGACCCAAGTGAGGTTTTCAGAGCTGGGCTTCACGTGTCAGCTGCCGTCGAGGGCGCGGAGTAGGGAGGACGAGGTTAAGGCTGGAGGTACCAGGACGATGCGTCTTAGCCTCTAGGGGGCGTGTTTCAGAAAGGCAGGGCAGGGCTTTTGAAAGTGGCACCAGCATTACTGAATTCTCCTTCCCGCCTGCCAGGCGGTCGCTGTAGGGGGACACCAGGGGCTCCTGGGAAAAGCCAAAGAGAAGCTCCCGTCTTTGAAATGGCTCTTTCAACCCCAGGAGCCCCATTCTGGAAAATTAGAATGTATTCAGTCTGTGCGAAGGAGCCCCTCCTGAGCGAGATCTCAGCGTGCGACCCAAATCCGGCACTGCCCCTGATCCCGCCAGCCGCCAGCCATCCTGCATTTCTCGTCATCACCTGCAGAGCCGCTTTTGAGTTCTGGAAGTGACCGCCGACCGGTGGAGGGGTGGACGTAAAGCTAGTTCTGGAACACCAAAGCAAGAGCATTGAATGCATGGAAAGAGCAGATGCAAATTTCCCTAGAAAAAGTTCCATGTGAGCTGGGAAAAAAGCCTGTCAGTCCAACTGCCCTGAATTTCTTCTGCCCGAGTGCAGGCTTGCCGGGCCCCCGTTCACCCGGGGGAGTCCGATTGTCCTACGCTGTCAGCACATCTTTCCTGCCCAGAGCGGCCCTGGACTGCTCTCTGGCTCACGGCTGTCGAGCGCTTTATTTTTCTGAAAGGCCAAAGGGCCGGGTCATCAGATGCTGCAGTCCTCCAGAACAGCTGCTTCTGGAGCAGGTGCGGCCCCGACGGCCCGTCAACAGCTGTGTCTGCTGCAGGTCAGCAGGGGCGCTGTGAGCCGCGTGTGCGCCCCCTGGCTTTCTGATGTCCTCATCAAGTCCGCGACTGCCAACTGGGAACAGCGACGCAGTCCTAATCAGACCCACCTCAGGAGCCCAGCCCTGCCTCACCTTCTAAAGGCATCGATTGCTTTCCCTTCTCATCGATTTGCTGAGAGCCAGGGTCTGACCCTCCAGGCGCCCTGGCCTCACATCTAGTATTTTGTAGCCGCTGAGATGTTGGTATCAACTGGCTTGCAGAGCTGCAGACAGGGCGGGGAGGGGGGGGTGGCTGGGAGGGCTGGGGGGTGTCTCAGAGCACAGCAAATAAGCAGCCTCCCCCCACCCAACCACCCCCGCCAACCTCCCAGAGCTGGGTCAGGCCTGTGCGGACCCCTGTACCCTCCGCTACAGAAATTAAGAACATCCCTATCCCTGGGCCTTTTTCGTTTCGCAGCCCAGCGCGCCGGGCTGTTTCCCAAGGTGCATTTTTTCATGTGCTTTGAGCTGCTTCTGGCGTGGAGCCCTGGGCTCTGAATCATTAAATGCAAAATGTTTTCCTGAACGAATTCATCAATTGTTAACCTCAAGATTCATAAGGATTGTAATAAAACCCCTGCATTTCTTCTCAGGTTTGTGTTTTCTTGTTTCAGAGGGTTTCGTTTTCTTTTACGCCGTACAGGGGTCTCACTAGAATCGGGCACAGGGGTGCGGCATGGATACTTTCACAAATCGTTGCCTGGACCCAAAGTCGAGCCTCTGGATGGCCGGCACCTTGAGTCTAATCAGCTACTTTAAAATGTCTTAAAATGGAAAAGCTTAGTGCAGCTGATGAAAACACATTACTTGCGCCCAGCAGCTGGCCCTGTGCTAGGGAGGCCTTCCGGGACAGGCTTAAGAAGGAATTAGTAGTAAGCCCAGGGGTGGCTGTGAGCAGCTTTGGATAAAAAAGACACTCAGCTCTTTCCAGCGGTCTCCCGGAACCCTGTGAGAGGGAAGAGAGCACAACCGTTAAACCTCGAGATCCAGACAGACCCTCGGACTGAACTGGGGGGAGCCTCCCAGGGGCCCTACCCAGGGCCTCCTCCAGACGAGGACCTGAGTGTCACCTGCGGGTGACCAACCTGGCCTTTCCTTAGCCCTGGTGTCCCCTCCGGAGCCACTGTTTGTATTAGCGCATCCGTCTTAAGAAACCTAGAACGAAATGAGGGTCTTACACATTTAGTCTCCGCTGGGCAGCGGGTCGGGCTCCATAAACAAATGCTGGTGGACAGAAACGCACCACACGACCACATGGCACAGAACTGTCCCGCGGGCTTTATTACTAACATCACTGTGACCTACATTTCCCCCACATCACTGCCCTAAGAGAGCACCACCAACCAGCGGGCTGAAGACAACGGAAATGTATCATCTCATGGCTCTGGAGTCTAGACGCTTGATATCAAGATGTCTGCATCTAGGAAGGCTCTAGATGATGCTCATTCCCTTCTCCCGATGGCTGCTGGCATTCCTCGGTGCTCACTGCGACACAATCCAGTCTCTGTCCCCGTTGTCATATGGGCCTCTTCTCCACATGCATCTGCATCCACATTTCCCTCTTCTAAGGACACTGCCACTGCCGTTGGATCAGTGCTCCCCCTAATCCGCTGTGACCTTACGTTAAGAAATTAGATCTGCAAAGACCCTATTTCCAAATAAGGTCATGTTCACAGACACCAGTGGGGGGCGGGGGGGGGGGTAGGACTTGAACATATCTTTTGGGGAAACAGTTCAACCAGAGCACCAACCATGTGCTGAAAAGCCAGAAACCCCCCTCCCCGCTCACACGGTTTGCCTGTTTATTTTGTACTTCACTTTTCTGAACAAATTTAGCCATAAGAATGCTTTACCCGCTGCAGATTGCTGGCCAGGAAGCAGTCAGCGCCCGTCTGTGGGAGAGGCGTGTGCGAGGTCGGTGCGCAGGGAGGCGGGCTGTCCTGCGGTCGCAGCGGCTTGTGAGGCTGCAGCGCTCTCTGCTCGTGTCCTCAGGCCAGAGCCACACGTTTCTAGATCCCCCATCTTCTCTGTAAGAGTTTTCCATCAGTGGCGGCAGTCTCATTTTCCAGGTAGGAAGACTGAAGCCCAGGGCCCAGCAGCAAAAGTCACTGTCAGCAAACGTTTGTCGAAGGGAGATGCACAAATGGCCACCAAGCACGTGAAGAGATGCTCGGGTCATCGGTGACCAGGGGATGCGACTCAGAATCGCGGTGAGGTGCACTCCACGCCCCCTACGAAGGCTACAATCACAAAGTCGGTGACAGCAGGCGCTGGCCAGGAGACGGAGAAATCGGAGCCCTCGTGCAGCGCTGTCAGGAATGTGCAAGGGTTGCAGCCACGGAGGGAAATGCGTACACAAACATTTATTAGCGGCCTTGGTCTTCATAGCCAAAGGTGCAAACCACCTCAATGTCCATCGACTGAAGAAAAGATAAATTGAATGTAGCAGATCAGTGTATCTGTTCATAAGAATATTATTTGGCCATGAAAAGAAGGTACAAGATGGATGAACCTTGAAAAACCAGGGAACCTGGGTGGCTCAGTCAGTTAAACGTCCAACTCTGGCTCAGGTCATGATCTCATGGTTGGTGAGTTCAAGCCCCAGATCGTGCTCTCTGCTGTCAGCACAGAGTCCACTCCGGATCTTCAGATCTTCTTTCCTTCTCTCTCTCTCTCTGCCTCTCCCCTGCTTGTGCTTTCTCTCTCTCGCTCAAAAAATAAACTTTAAAAAAAGAAAAGAAAAACATTATGCTCAGTGAATGTCAGCCACAAAAGACCAGGTCACATGGTTCCATGCACAGGAAAGGCCCAGACAAGAGAATGTCTAGAGACAGTGGCTGCTTGGGTGGGGACAGGGGGGACAGGGAGGTGGCCGGGAGCCAAAGGGAACCGGGTTCCTTCCTGCGGAGATGAAAGTCCTCGAAGATCATCTGAGAAGATGCTTGCTAACGTCTGTGCACACACTAACCCAGAACTGTGCACTTCACTTTAAGCTTATTTACTTGTTTTGAGAGACACAGAGACAGCATGAGTGGGGGAGAGGCGGAGAGAGAGGGAGACAGAGAATCCGAAGCAGGCTCCAGGCTGTCAGCACAGAGCCCGATGCGGGACTTGAACCTACAAAACCATGAGATCAGGATGTTGGTTTCATGAGGTGAAACCAAGAGTTGGACGCTTTAACCAACGGAACCGCCCAGGCCAACCTAGAATTGTGCACTTTTTTACATGGGCAAATGGTTGTTGTGCGAAGTGGGAAAAATCGATAATGATTTTGTTTTTAAGTCAGTGTTAGCAAGTGGAAGGGCCGAGGCTTGACTCCAGATCCTTCCAACTCCAGGGCCGTGGGCTCCGCGGCATCGGGCACCCTCGGCACTTGTGGGACCGAAGAGCAGAGACCCCACTCGGGAAGCGTGCGGCCAAGCCAGGACCCTGGGGTGGCTGGATGCGAAGGGCACGAGGTGGCCACCATGCTGCCGTCGGGGGCCTGGACAGCATGATGGGGCCACAGGACTGAACTCGGACGGACGGAGAAGAAATGAGGGAGGCGACGGACCATGTGGGACCTCCCCGCAGAGCTGCTGAGCCAGGCTTTGACAGGGTGAGGCCACAGCGCTCAGCAGTGCCAGGGCCAGAGGGGGCAGGCTGCGTCCATCTGCAGGGGGTGAAGTGACAGTGGGGCTCGGGGACGAAGAGAGTGTCCCACTGGGGACACAAAGAAGATGTGAGCCCGAGGTGCCAGGCAAGGGGAGAGAGGCAAGCCAGGGGCCGCGTGGATGGGGGTGGGTTCCAGAGAGTTCTGCTGGCAGGACAGGACTGAGGAGGACGGGGAGCTACATCAGGAGGTGACTGATTCCATCACCCTCTCTGACCCGAGTGCAGGGTGCCTGGGAGGGGGAGAGACAGAGGCCAGATGTCACAGGACTCGGAGAGGAGCGCCTGCTGAAGGGGAAAGAGCCTTTCAGCACTGGGGGTGGAGACTTACTGGAATGTGCTCTCGGAGGAGTCCCCAGGTCGGGCGAGGGCGAAGGTGCTGGAGCGCAGGGAAGGGCCAGAACAGGACGCCCGGGCTTGGGAGGGGGTGGCAGCGGGGAACAGAATCCCCATGGACCCAGCGAAGCCACACGGAGTCGGGAGGACGGCCGGAGCTCCCCCTGTACACGCGGGCTGCGAAGGCGCAGAGAAAGGATGGGGTGGTTGGTGCCAGGGGCCAGTTAAGGATGAAATCTCTTCCCGACCAGAAGGAATGGTTCACACACACACACACACACACACACACACACACATACACAGAAGCATGGGTCCCCAGTGGAATTCTCCCATCCCAACTTAGGCTTCCTCCAGCCCTGGGGGGTAGGAATTGGAGAAAGAAGAAGCCTCCAGGCACTCAAGCATGGAGATCGGCAGGGGGGCCAAGGCCAAGGAGGGGAAACAGGGTGCAGGTGCTTTCCTACCCACAAGCTCCCAGCTAGACGAGAGCGTGGGGTCCGTCCAGGGAAGGTCACCGCTGACTCATGCGGGGTGTCCATTACTGCGCTGAGTAAGCACTTCCCATGCACCGTCCGCCAGAGCCCCCTGGACCACATCGGACGGAGGTGGATCGCAGTAGCGCACCATTCAGCAGATAAGGCAAAGGAGACCCCAGGAAGACTTGGGCTTGGAGGCTGGCAGATTTACTACGGAGCAAGTTCAGTAACACGCCCCACCACCTGCCAGCCCAGAGGGGCAGACACCGGGGAGGGGCTTCTCGGGGGTGTGAGGCTGGCCGGAGGGACCGGCAGGCAGAGGAATTCGAGGGAGCCAGCCAGTGGGATGGCAAAGATCCAGGTGAGGAAAGTGGAGGAAATGAGATGGCCTAGAAGGGGCGGGTTGGATGCTGAGACCCCAAGGATTATGACTTGGACGCTGAAATCCCCGGGAAGACGGGGAACCCCTGAGGTCACTGGAGGCCAGCAGTCGGGACAGGCACAGGGTGACTGTAAGCAGAAGACACAAGCCACAGAGAAAGAAGGGCTGTGAGGAGGGCGAATGCTGATCGAAAAACCCTACAGCAACCAGAAACTTCGCCTAGCTGCCACCCCCTGAAAGGGGAGGGCTGGGCCGTCCTGTGCTGAGACACGCCCAGACAACGCCAGCGATGGCGAGGGGCCCTTGAGGCAGGCGTGGGGCGCCAGGCCATGCACTGGGTGGGGGGCGGGGTGCAGCTCACACTTGCTGGTTCCAGCGCTACCCCTACCTAAGCCAGTTCTCCAATTAGCATCTCTGGTCCTCAGGTCTCCACCTGTCTAATGGAGCCATGTGTATGCAGAGAAAGGGGTTTTGCAATTCTGCAAGAATGAAAAAAATCATCGATATTAATACATCGATGGTTATATTAGAGATCAGTTTCATTGGATATCTGGTTGGTATAGATACTCGTTGTAAAAGAACTGAGCCCCCAACTTGGGCAGATGGTGCTGGTCAGGGGCAGAGATTTGGGACAGTGGGGACAGAAGACTACAGAAAAGGGGGGCCGGATGAATGCAGTTCATCCTTAGGGCAGATCCTTAGGACCCTGAGGACCCCCTAGGACAGATGTGGCCCAGAAGTCAACAAGGCTTGCACGGGCCCTGGCTCCTGCCCGCTGTGCCCTGTGCCCTGTTTGGGCTCACGTCACCCCCGTACAAAGCTCAGCCGCTTGACTGGTTTCCGCAGGAAATCCCCCTGGAACTTTCATAATGTTACTGGGTTGATTCAAGACTTGAGAGGTTATGGGGAGGCCCCCCCGACCTCTTCCGACTGCCACCCGTGGAGCCAGAGCCCTGCGCTCCCCACCGGAGTAGATGGAGAGCCAGACCCGCCCCCCCTCCCCACTCCAGGCCCTGGCACACCTGTGAACCCCTGTCCTGGTCTGGGGAGACCAGCTCCCCACACTCAACACGTCCCCTCCTGTGCCACTCCCTCTCTGGGTCCAGGGAGGAAGACAGGGGTCATATAACGCCCTGTCCCGGTCCCCCGGTCCACGCCTGTGGCATTAATGCCCATCCATTTCAGGGGACCACCTCGACTCCAATCTTCAAGCCACAGTCGGCCCCCCGATGGAGCTGTGCCAGCCATCTTCAGAGCCCAGAGCAGGTGTGGGCCCTCCGAGGTCACGTGCCACTCTACCTTTTAGTACCTGGGCAGCTTGCTTTTCTTCTCTGGGCCTCAGGTTTATCACGGCCAAAGGGAACCTTCCCACACTTCCCCGAGGAGGCTGTGTGCGTGTTACAGGGGTGAGCACTCAGTCCGTCTGAATTTATCATCATTACCACGATGGCTGTTATTTATGACGCAACACCAGAGACACCAAGAGATTCCGCCTGGTTCAAGCAAACACCACGAAGAGGCTGAGAAACAGGGGCGGAGGCAGTCGGGCCCGGCTATAGGCCTTTCGAGAGCCCCACGCATTATGATCTCCAATGCCGACTCAGGGGTGCACAAGCACGCGCCCAAACCCAAACCACACTCTTGCCATCCTTGATCGGAGTTCTTTACAAGCCAGGCACGGGCACAGAGAGCCAGTGCACACTGGGAGCGAGGTTTCAGGGCACGGCAGGCCCGTGGGCAGAACGACAGCCACCAGAAACAGTGGAAACCTCGGGAGACAGTGAAATGACACCAGTGAAGTGGACGGCACTGCCTTCAGGCACCCCGAGAAAGGGCGGGCTGGAGGAGGGACCCGGATGGAGACAAGAGCGATGCCAGACCCAGCAGGTTTTTAATTAATGAATTATTTCTAAAAACACCTGCCGACGGCCTCCGCGGCCGGCGGTCCTTCTGCGGTTCTCCAGCTTTTTCAAACGTCACAGCTGCCATGCTGGTTAAAGGCTTCTTTCTACAAACGTTAAAGTAAACTTTTTTCCCCCCAAGACTTGGTATCCTGCTGGCCTCTGCAGTATAAAAAACAAAAACAAAACAAAAGCAAGAGAAGCCCGGGCTTTTCATGACCATCCCAGGAACCGTCTACAGCCATTTGCTCCTGAAGTGAGAGGGGATGGGGGGTGCTTGACTGTGGGACCCTGAGTACTGGGCGTTTCCTCAATGGTTGCGTTAGCTAGAGTTCTCCGGAGAAGCAGAACCAATAGGAGATGGTGATAGATGGTGATAGATATAGATGATGGATAGATAGATAGATAGATAGATAGATAGATAGAGATAGATGACAGACAGATAGATAGATGATTGATAGATGATAGATACATGATAGATCGATAGATAGATAGATAGATAGATAGAGCTAGATGACAGACAGATAGATGATAGATAGATAGATAGATAGATAGATAGATAGATAGATGATAGAGATAGATAGGTAGATAGGTGATAGATAGATAGATAGATAGATAGATAGATAGATAGATAGATAGAGGTAGATGACAGACAGATAGATAGATGATTGATAGATGATAGATACATGATAGATCGATAGATAGATAGATAGATAGATAGATAGATAGATAGATAGATAGATGATAGAGATAGATAGGTAGATAGGTGATAGATAGATAGATAGATAGATAGATAGATAGATAGATAGATGTAGATAGATGACAGACAGATAGATGATAGATAGGTAGGTAGATAGATAGATAGATAGATAGATAGATAGATAGATAGATAGATAGATGTAGATAGATGACAGACAGATAGATGATAGATAGGTAGATAGATAGATAGATAGATAGATAGATAGATAGATAGAATCATAGATAGATAGATAGGCAGATAATAGATAGATTATCTATTATCATAGATAGATGATAGGTAGATAGATGACAGATAGATAGATAGATAGATAGCCAGAGAAATAAAGAGATTTGTTTTAAGGGATTGGCTCATGTGATCATGGAGGCCAGCAAGTCCAAAATCTGCAGGGTTGGCCAGCAGGTGCAAGACTCAGAGAAGAGCCAGTGCAGTTCAAGTTCAAAGGCCGTCTGCTGCCAGAATTCCCTCTTGCTGAGGGAGGCCAGTCTTTCGTTCTTTTCAGGCCTTCCCATGACTGGATGAGGCCCACCCACATCATGGAGGGCGCTCTGCCACCCTCAAAGTCCACCGATTTCAATATAAATCTCAACCAAAACCCCACAGAAACATCCAGAATAATGTTCAACCAAATAACTAGGTCCTGTGGCCCAGCCAAGAGGACACATAAAAATGAAGCATCCCAACCTTTCATTGCAGCCCACTTTTCTCAGGCTCCTCAAAGCACCTTGAACCTGTTGGCCCTTTGACCACACTGAAGCACCTGCACCTCCTCCCACATCCTGTCCAACATGTCAGCGGCTCTTCCAAACAGACTTTCTAAAATTCAGTTAAGGGCACTCCTGACAAAGAAAATAATTTTCCCCTCACGCTCCCCTTTAATCCTAAATATTATTATAAACCTAACTGCTATGCTTCCAAAAAAAAAATCCAGTTTTTCAAAGACCCAACATATGACCTGATCTAATGAACTTATACAATATGGAAGACTGGAACTTTACCCAGAAGCCCCGAATGAGCTTTTTGTTACCTTTCAAAACTGTCGTTCAGTGCTGCCGAGGGTCGCCTAAAAGAGAGAGTCCAACACTTTGTCACACAAGGGCTCAGTTTCCATGCAAATTACCAGAAACCTGTCTGTGCCATTCTTTAAATAGCTGTGTAGTGAGAACATGGAACTTGGAGTCCCAGCGAAGTCTTATCTCTAGAGGCTGTGTTCCTCATTCGGAGGGGGAGGGAGCGATTTTAGCCCCAGAGGACTTTTGACAAGGTCCCAGCTGGGGACTGGGGAGGAAGAGAGGGCCCTACTTGTGGCCTCCCGTGAGCGGAGGCGAGGGCTGCAACCAAAACTCCCATGATGCCCAGGGCACTCCCGATGACGAAGAATTATCCAGACCAGAATGTCAACAGTACCGAGTTGAGAAACCTCACCGGCCCTGTTCTAGAAGTCCAGGCCGTCTCCCAGTGCAATTACATAATTAAAGGCAAGTCTCCCTCATCCTGGAATCTGGAAAGGAAAGAATACACGGTTTCGGTGATAAGGGCACGTTTGGAACAGGCAGCGGAAGCAGCTCGGGCTTCTGTGTGCTTTTCCGTCCCTGGAGCAGAAAATAGCCAATGGCTCTGATTCAGATCCGCTCCTGGATGCAGTGGAAAATTTTAGATAAAGCAAGCCTTTCCCTTCAGGGAGAGCATGCAGTGGTCCCACAGCATGAGAGCTGTTTTCTCAGTCACCAATACAAAGGAGAGCAGAGCTCCGTGGCCCCCAGGGGCCCCCTCGGCTCGCTCACCTGGAACAGGTAGGGCAAACACACCGGCTTTGGCTCAGCTACTTAAAGGTTTTCGTCAGAAGGTCTAGAAACCTCTTTCCGAATGACGGCAGCCTGTTTTACAACATGGACCACGTATGGCTCAAGCTGATGATCCTTGGGGTTCGTACACGCGGCCGAGGGGGAAGAGTGAACTTGGAAGACAGGCATCTGTCTACAGAGCCAGACTCGGAGCATAGTGTGGAGGGAAGAGAAAGCTGTGTAGGTAAAGCTGTCCTTCGGGCAGAGACTTCGGCCGCACCTCGTGTCCCCATCTCCTGGCAGAGTCCCCACGTGCCCACCCACCCACCAGCAACCTCGGCAAGCCCTTGTCTGTGTCACAGAAGGACTGCGGCCAGCTGTGACCTCCTGGCTGCTTCTGACCCACAACTCCATGCATGGGATGCTGACATCCTTTCTGCCCCTCGGATGTGAAGATGTCCAGTGAGTTGGTTCTACTCTTAAGCCGCAACACGGACAGCTGGCTTACATCACCAGGTGGACAGAAAACACGTTTCAGAGTGCACGACAAAGCAGGCGTTTGCAAAAGTCACGTGCTGGACCGCAAACGTCTCCACTTCGGTGCAATGATGCCTCGGGCCCGGCACGTCAGTTGGCTGGAAACTTTCAGATTCAGTCACTTCTAGACACACTATCGGCCAGAGTGTCCTCACGAACTGGGGAAGCCCTGTGTGACTGCAGAAGTCATTCGGCGCCAACGAGCAGCATTTTCGGTTCGGTTAAGACTCGTCTGAATTCCAATTCCTAGAATTACCAAACATCAGAGTTGGTGTTGGGCCACCGCCCGAAAGGCAGCCCCGGGTTTGTGGTCCCCAGGCCTTCTGCACCTACAACCTGGAGAGCAGAACTCTGTGAGCGAGCACCCATTCCTGCCCGCAGGCGCCACGTGAGAAACCCACATCCTGGCCAGCGCCCCTCTCACGCCCGGGTAGACTGGGCAGGCTCGGGAGGAGGAAGCACCTCGGAGCAAAAATCACAACTCAAACAAACAAACCAACCTAAGAACCTGTGTTTGGAGTGATCCTGAGTCAGAGTTCCTGAAAGCATAACCAGGAGCCCCCTCGGCTCACGTGTAATGTCCTGTCGTGCACATGGAGCAGCCCCAGGAGGACCCGAAGCCAGTTAAGAAAAGGAACGAAGCCCTTCATGTATTTATTGTTCCGGTTTCACAGCTGAAGCTCTTTTCCTGCCTTAGAATGAATTTCTTTTCAACTTAATAGGTTATCGAACTATCCTCATCAAGCCCCTTAGCATATTCAGAGGATCCCCCCAAAAAGTTATCCGAGGAAACAACACAGGCGAAAGACCTCGCAGGCATAAGTCGTCATGGTGTCGAGGAAAGAGAACCCGCATCATGTGATAAACAGGTATTTTCCTCAAAGACAATTAGGTAACCTGAACCTAGTAAGAAATTGACACATGGGCACTTATTAGTTATGCTTTCTCTCAACCCTAGAGACTTAGGAGAGTTACACTACTCCTCAGGCATCACAAAGGCATCCAAGGAGCTCTATTCCCACCACTACCACCGCCACCAGCTTCTTCATCATCACCACCACCATCATCTTCCTCCTGCAGTTTATCGAGCACTTACCACGTGCCAAGCCCTCCCGGCATCTTTACCTGGTAGATGTCGTTGCTATTCCGTGAGCACAGCGTGGTACATAACTTACTTAGTTCACACAGCCAGTAAGTAGCAAAGCTAACATTGATCTGAAACCAAGCTGGAGGCTGCTCACCACCGATCTTTAATTTTTTTTAATGTTTATTTATTTTTGAGAAAGAGAGACAGAGCATGAGTAGGAGAGGGGCAGAGAGAGAGAGAGACCGATCATCCAAAGCAGGCTCCAGGCTCCGAGCTGTCAGCACAGAGCCCGACACGGGGCTCGAACCCGTAAACCATGAGATCGTGACTGTAGCCGATGAAGCCACCCAGGCGCCCCTACACCACCGGTCTTTAAAGAGCAGAACACTCCACTGGCATTTCCACGTCCATCCCCTACCCTAACAACCAGACCGTCTCCAGCGTCCTCTCTCTCCCGACAGAAGTGCTCAGACGCTCCTCCGCCAGCCCACAGAAGCCATTCAGGGGACAACAGGCTCCAACAGCTGGAGGAACAACAGTGAGGTCCTCCGGTGGCCAAACGTCTAGATCAGAGTCTGATGGATGCTGGGTCCTCTCCCAGCACGGGCAACCCTAGGAGAAATCTGAACCCCACTGCTCCTGAGCCAGAGCACGAAAGGGAGGAAATCCTAAAATACTAGATCTAAGTCCTGCTTCGCTGTGTGGAACTCCAAGTTCTCGACCCTGTCTCCTCCAGCAGTAAATGGGACCCTGCTATGAACACGCTGTGGGTGCGTATCTGCAGTGGGGCCGGAGCAGGGAACTAGAAAGGAGAGGCAATGGGGAGGGCTGGTCAACATGGTCCAAAATCAGATGGAGAAGAGGATGGGGCTGCCGCCTGCTGGCCCCTCAGGCGATGACTCAGAGTAGAAAACACGCATAAAACCCTGACTTCTTTCTGCTTTCCTGCAGGGAGGCCAGCTTCTCCCCAGCGCCCTCCCCCACCCCTGCTTGGGCATGGAGCCCATTACAGACATACAGGTGATGAGCCCAGTTCTACGGCTCCGTTTTGCAACCTGACAGTTACACGTGGCACAGGACAGAGTTCTGCTGCATGTGATACAAGTTGGGGTGTCTTAAGGGAGTGGACTCATCCAGAAGATTTGCCTGTTGTTGCCCCTCCCCCCTTTCTCCTACATGGAAAACAGGAATGATGGCTCGTGCTCCAGCAGCCACTTTGGATTACGAGGAAATGCCCACTGTTGCCAAGGATAACAGAACAGAAAGATAGAAAGAGCCTGGATCCCTGATGATGGTGGAACCACCATGCCAGCCCCAACCTGCCTCTCGACTTCACTTAGAGAAAAACAAGCCGTCGAGGGTTTAAGCCACTGTTTTTTGGCCACAACAGAAAAGTTCGAAGCACACACTGAGTTATAACTCAGCACCTCCACTCTCTAGCCCTGAGACCTTGGATAGGTTTCTTGACCTCTCCACATCTCAGTTCCCCATATGTAAAAGGAGGCTAATAAGAGCTTTTACATTCCAGGATTTTTATGTGCGTGGCGCACACGGGCACAGTCAGCTTTTGGAGTGATGTGAGTCGTGATGCCGATGGTGATCGTGATCACACCAGTGACGCTGACAATGATCAGTATCGAGTTTCCTCTCCTGTGCAGCTGAACCTAATTCTGTGCGATCCAAAGGCTCCGGGGGGCGAAGCGGAAACGGGTTTTCCCTGGGACAAAGGAAGAGGCATCGCTCCTTAAACCCCGTCAGCGGCTGCTCCAGGAAACCACGAGGTCAGAAAACCAGAGGCCAGGTTCCAGGGCGGAGCACCCCGGAGCACTCCCAGGAAGCCTCGTAAAGGATTTGTTCGGCCAACTACCAGGCTCACGTTCGCTAAGTCAGCACATGAGAGAAGGAGGGGGGAGAGACCTGGGGGGGGGGGCGGAGCATGGAGCAGGGATGAGGCCCCCGGGTGCACAGCCCAACCGGGAGAGTGGGTAAGGTTGTCTGGAATGATGTGGCACACCCTCCGTCTTCTCCGACACCACCGGCCAGGCTCCTCGTGTGCCTTCTCGTCCTGGTTTCCTGAAGATCCTGTGTCCGTAAGTTGTTTGAGAAAGCGGCATAATTTCTACCTGCTTGTAGCAGATAAGAGAAGGTCACAGTAATGAAACCCCTTGTTGGCTGTGTTGTCCCGGTCTCGGGGCAGCGCCAGCTCCACCGTCCTGAGCTCTAACCAACGGACGCCGGCGCGGTCACAGCCGGGACCCCTGGGTGCCGGTGTGTGGGTGGGGCTGGGAGCGACGGCCCACTTCTCTCGTTGCCTGCTTTTCTGCATCCCAGGGGCCTGGACGGTCACAGGGCAGGTGAGCTGTCACCGTTCACCTCGGAACGTGCCTCCTCCTCCCAGGAGGCCTGAGGGTAGGCCTGTTAGCAGGCTCCACCGCGAGCTCTGGGGGGGCCTGATGCGCTTCCCCGGGGAGCCACCGTCCGTCCTCCTCATGGTGGTCGGAGATGCTGCTCCTGGTGCTGAGGACGCCGTGGTGGCTGAGCCAAGCGCAGGTCGGAGTCGACTACGCCACAGTCAGCAGTGCGGCCCCCGGATCGGGGAGCTGGACCCCTCTCCCCCTGCTTGGAAACCACACGTGACCCCAGGCAGCTCACCAGGGCAGGGCTCGCACAGGACCTGGAGCGGAAGAGCTCTGGCCAGATTCTCTCCGAGTGAAGACTTCCTAATGGGGCTTGTTAGCACTCAGGAGCCCTTCCGAACATGTCTGACCTCGTCCCCACTGCTGACCTACCTCCCGTTGGGATTCCCAAGGGTTCCCGAGAGGCATCTCCTATCACTTGGAGGGCACAGAGGCAGAGAAGAGGACAACCCCTGAGGACAGTCTATCAAGGTAAATGGCGCGGAGTCTATGCTCAGAGCGGCCCCCAGACTCGATCCAGCACTGGCAACAGGCCGGGTGTACAGAGTTCATTCAGAGACTCAACTTTTCTTTAAGAAAGTGACTAGTGCCGCCAGGCTCACAACGAAAACATGTAGCAAAGCCAGGACTGGACCCCTGTCTGTCCGTCTCCAAAGACCTCTCCCCACCCAGCCTAGAATGTGTCTATTGCCTTTTCATTTAAAGAAGCAAGCCTAGCATCTTCTTCCCCGTATGCTTTTCTGGGAGAAACGCCAGGCAGAATCTAATAGAGCCGGGTATTTTCCACAGTGCGGTTTCTACCGAGCTGATTTGGCTGGTTTCCATTTTCATGGACTATTGTCCTGGTCAGACACCAATGCGCTCATCAGCCCGGCCTCAGCAGTGGCGTCCCCAGAGCGTCTGGGAGCAGGACAGCCACCACCACCCATTCTGCCAACAGAAAGCGGCTGAGGGCAGGGCGTGGTTTTGACCATTGGGCAGATGAGATGAAGAGGTTGGTGGCTCCCTCAGGTGTGCGTGGCCCCCACCACCTTCTGCTACCCCCTGCCCCCCAGGAACAGGGCCCGGGGCCTGTGGATGACCTCTAGAGAGGCTCATGAGAGCAGCTGACGGCAGCCCAGCCCCTATGGGGAAGAGCTGGGAACAACTCCCGGATGGAGGTCCCAGCTCAGCCCTCGAGGCTGCCCCAGGGCCGGGAACAGAGAGGCAAGTGAGGCCTCCTTCTCTCTCCTCCTGCCGCTGTGGGAGGAGGGCCTTCCGTCTGGGGGACCCCAAGTGCATCTGGTGCAGGTGCCGGCTGCGGCCATCCTTCCCGCATCAGGATGGAAAGGTCCAGTAGGTCATGAGTGTGGCCTCTGCAAAGTCAAGGGGCTTTGAGAGCCAGTGGACGTGAGCAGATGTATGTGGGAGGCGGTGCGGGGAGAGCAGGGTGGAGGCTCCGCCCACCTGCCTACGTCTGGTCTAAAGTCAGAAAGCAGAGGCCGCTGGGATGGGCCTGGGCTTGAGTCTGGAGGACGGCGGAGGGAGGAAGGAAACTTCCGTGGCGGCCAACGCATGTCAACCCTGGTAGAGATCTCGGGGTCATTTGTGTCGTTTAATTAAATCTTCACGAAAACCCTAGGAACCAGGAAAATCCCGCTTCAAAAATGAGGACGCAGAAGCACGAAGCTAGGTTCCTTGCCCGGAGCCCTGCAGCCAGAAGGGCATCGAGGGGACCCAGGGCCCATGCTCTCTCCTGGGTCCACCGTATTGCCTCCCAGGGGCCAGAGCAGGACTCTGCTGGTGGCCTGGTCCCAAGTCAGGAGGCCAGAGTCCAGCTCGCCAGTCCCAGATGCTGAATATATATATATATATATATACACACACACACACACACACACATATATATACACATACACACACACACACACACACACACACACACACACACACACACACATATATTTCTAGAAGGACGCCTATGTAATTGGTCTGAGGAACTGCCCCGAGGGAGGGCCAGGTGCTTTTCATCTGAGACCCTTTCACGGCACTTCGCTCATTTTTTCTATGTTTGTGCACTCCTGTCTTAGACATTAAAAGAAAATCAAATTAATTTTAGAGTTCTTTAAAAAGCTTTTCAAGGACATGCTTTAAACAAAGAAACCAAAGAACAACATTTCTATTGTATTGGCTAGGTGAAAGGATACACGTAAAGACAAAACCCGGGGGCCCCTGGGGGGTCAGTCAGTTAAGCGTCCCACTCTTGATTTCAGCTCAGGTCATGATCTTGCAGTTCATGGGATCAAGCCCCGCGTCAGGCTCTGCACTGATAGTGCAGAGCCTGCTTGAGATTCTCTCTCTCCCTCTCTCTCTCTCTGCCCCTCCCTCGCTTGTGCTCCCTCCCTCTCTCAAAATAAATAAACTTTTTGTTTTGACACACGTATGTAAATACAGGGAAACAGACGTAAGGATGCCCACCTCCCCGTGGGCAGACTACAGCGAGACTATTTTAACTTAGGTGAAAATATTCTTGGATAAATCATTAATTTAAAAGTCTTACCTTGAAAAAAGTAAAAGTAAAGCGTGTAAAGTAAAAGCGTGTCAGAAAAAGAAAGTGCATTCTACAATAGCCAAATCATGGAAAGAGCCTAAATGTCCATCACCTGATGAATGGATCAAGAAGATGTGGTATATATACACAATGGAATACTTCATGGCAATGAGGAAGAATGAAATATGGCCATTTGTAGAAAAGTGGATGGACCTCGAGGGTGTCATGCTAAGCGGAATAAGTCAGGCAGAGAAGGACAGATACCATATGTTTGCATTCATAGGTCTAACAGGAGAGACCTGGCAGGGGACCATGGGGAGAGGAAGGGGGAAAGAGAGCGGGGGAGAGTGAGGGACACAGATCAAGGGAGACTACTGAATACTGAAAACGAACCATGGACTGAAAGGGGAGGGGGAGGGAGGGAAGGGGGTGATGGTCATGGTGGGGGGCATTTGTGGGGAGAAGCACTGGGTGTTATATGGAAACCAATTTGACAATAAACTATTTAAAGAAAAGAAAAGAAAAGAAAAAGAAAGTGCACATCTATCCCGATCAAAATAAGTGTCCCGTTTAATTGTCCCGTTTCTTACCCGCTTTGGCCTATTCAAACATCACACCGCTGTTACCAGGGCTGTTTATTTCACAAGCGCTTTTTAATCCTGTAGCCACAAGCCCCCCCATATTTTTACATTACTTTTTTCTATACTTTTTAAATATTAGATACAGAATTTGTTAGAAGGTAAAGGGAACAGACATTCTTTCTGCTGAAAAATGTACATATTTAACTTAAAGACTATTAACATTTTGGATTCAAGGATTTGAAGCTGCTGGGAGTCACATGTATTCGTAGGTCCGAAAATAGCCCTGAGGTCTACATAGGAAAATATCTCTTATAAACCGTAACAAAACTCACCTTCAAAATAAAAGCCCATGAAATGTACACGATGCCACCCATGGTCAACATTCTTACAATAGCCATTTTCAGAAATGACAATAAAAAGAACTTTACATTCAGATAACAGCTCACACCAAGATGACAGAACTTGACATCTGGTACCTTGTGCAGAAGTCTGTTCAATTTTCAGACTGTCATAAAGTGGCCATTATTAAAAACACGCATCCTCAGGCACCCAAAACACAACAAGGCAGGACAATGATTTGGATGAAGAGAGAATCCCAAGGAAACCTTTTCCTGTTCAACGGACCAGGGGTGTAGCATTCAAATTCCTGAGGATGCCCTCACAGGGTCGGAGAACTGCTGGTAACATTTCCAGGTTTACGGCATTTTTTTTTTTTTTTTTTTTTTTTGGTTTTCATCCAGTTCTCCATAATTTTGCAGTTCCAAACCAGCTTCTAGAACTTTCTGCTCAAGAGCTGGTGGTAATAAAGTGCTTCAATGCAAGCTCCCAAAACAGTATATGGTGTCAGGTCAACACAGGTCACTGCTCTGCCTGGAGTGACCAGGTTCATTTCTGTTTCTCTCCTACATCTCTCTCAAAACAACATCAAGGTGTAACACTATGATGAATCCATGAGTGCCTCTCAAAATCCAAACTGTGTTAGCTTTGATTAGAGTACTTCATACTTGGGATTTGGGGAAATCCTAGGGCTTCCTCACGAAGATGTGGATCCTATGGGCTAACCTGGCACCAAACGCGAAGAAATTCAGTCCCCACCCGGTGGCCACAGCTGAAAGCCCGCTGGAGCTCCCAGAGTCCTCGCTGGCTTTTGTTTCTCAGTGCAGAGGACACTCGTCAGAGGCAGAGATGTCCCCGACGCGGCTACCAAACCTTGTCCCCGATGAGGCGCCTGGCCCAACACCACGCTTGGAGAAGATCCGGGTTACGACACGACAGCTGTGCTCCATGTCCCACTGGATGACGTGTTCCCAGCAGCCCTTGGACCGTCCAACCCTCCTGAACCCACAGGTGTGATGCAGGTTACACCTGGCCCACGGCAGCCGGCACCTCTGCAAGCACAGGACCTGCTCTACCTTCAGCTCACTCGTGCCTGTGCGTGTGCACGCTCACACCCTGTCACACACCACGCCCTCCGGCTCGGCCTGCGGCCAAGGGCCATCAGGGCACTACAGGGACCGTGCCTTCACAGAAGTCTTGTTTCGGGCTGGGTGACAGGGCAGAAATTGTGCGCACAGTCCCGGCATTCAACCGAGTCACTAGTTACATCAATTCAGGTAGTGGTGGGTTTTATGTTTTGTGTTTTTGTTTGTTTGTTTGTTTCCAAAAGAACAACCTCCAGAGGAATTTCTTTAGCCACTTATCTTCAATGTTAATGAAGAAACAGGTGAATTCGAGGGCACAGAAATCGGCCACTGACTCAAAAATTACACAGACGAAAGAAACATGTTCTAGACGCATCAAGGTGTAAAGCAGAGAAAACGGCAATCGGTGCTTTAGGAAGAACGTTTTGGTCCTAAGTCCTGCGTGGGTAACAGCACCCCCACGGTGATGCTGATTTCCTGGATTCCAGGTCCGTTCAGACACGTGACCTCACCGTTCTGCAGGGGCCGGTGTGATGGTGCCCCTGCCCTCCCCTCCCTGCAGGGACGGAGGTCCTCCAGGCCGCTGGCTGGGCTCGAGGGGGCTGGTGTGAGGCTGCCACGGTGGGAACTGAGGACCCAGCACACAGCACTCTGTGTGCTGAGTACCCACAGCCACTGCAGAGTCCAGCTCCCCACACAGGCCGGAACCGGTGCCGAGCCAACACCCTGGCAGTGTGTAAGGATTTCCCCAAATATTGTAAAAATAAGAAGCGCTCACACTCTAGCACATGAAAGGCTGGGACGCCGAGCTCACAGACCGTGAGGAATCTCCATGCTGCAGGGCAGACGTGCGCTGCGGGAGATGGGAAACCGGCGAGCAGGAATCTGCAGGGGCGGCTGGGGCGAGACGAACACCTGACCTCCATCGGAGCTCCTTCCGCCGAGCAAACGGGTCAATCAGGAAGAGACGGTAGTGTGGACAAGGGGGAGAAGGCAGCGCTCCTGCCAGAGGCTCAGGGGACAAATCATGCCCGCTTCTGGGTCCTGTCTCATTAATATAACGCCCAGGGAGGCCTTTCTTCCTAACTTGGTACCCCTGGCTCTTCCCGACGGGTGGCAGGCTTGGCGCCCGTCAGGATTCGGGTCTGGCCCCACCTCGTGGGATTCCATTTCACACAGCGACTCCTGGTCTCCACCCCGACGCTGGACCCCAGGAGACCCGCTCACCACTGACGGCTGGGAGGAAGTGGGCAGAGGCATCGGAGTGGCCTGTGCACGTGCGAGCCCCGTGTCCCAACTGACCTCACGCATCTCTGTCCTCTGCAGAAGGAGCCTGGTGTCTCGGGAGGATGTGACGCTGAGACGGGGAACTACCTTCACGCTCCCGAGGTGCTGGTGCCGCTGCCAGGAGCCTGCTGGGAGGGGCTTCCGAGAGAGTGAGGAAGGTCCCTGATGTCATGGGCCGTGTCTCTACTGTGGCCAAAGACACGAGAGCTTATGCCTCTTAACACTGAGATCATTCCAGATCAACTTCTCCCAGCTCTCCAGCTTTTCCCTCCGCCGTCCCAGCGGCGAGCAGGGGGCCGGGCTGACGGTGGCACAGGGAGTCACATGAGCCAGGACAAGAAACTGTCATTCCCACAGCTCGCACCTTGATCGCAGATGGAGAGGAGCCAGTTCTTGAGATAAAAGTGACAGAAGGCCCATCTCTGTGACCCCAGCCACCACTGCTGACATACGGGCTGAGTCTGTTTTAAAGACAAGGGTTCACATCCACAAGAGGTAACTGAGAGGGGCCGAGGTGACCTCACATCTACCCCAAAGCCATTTCAGCTGCCAAAGTCCCGGGTCTCCAACAACCAAAAATCTCAATGGAGGGCGATGCCGGGCATCTCCCTGCCAAACAGCAGCACTGATTGTGTCTTAGAAATATCTTCTGTCTAGTGTAATCATAATTCACTCAAACACTAACAAGTATTAAAATATACTTCATCTTTTCCTCTAACTATTTTTATATATAAATCCCTGAGAAGGTACCTGTCAACGTGAAATTCACTATTTACAGTTAATAAGCATCAGGGGTCCGAGCAGACCCCGGTCCTCCCTGCTCCACACAGTGGGTGGTGCTGCCATCGTCTGTCAGGAGAGCAAACTAGGTCTCCTGCCCTTGAAAGGGCTGAGGGGGCCCTTTGCAGGTGTTAGGCCATCTGCAAAAGGACTGGGGAAGTGTGTGCCTCCTTCACTGGGTGGAAGTCACTACACGATCGTTCAACAGGGACGGCTCACTGCCTCTCACGAGCACTTTGCTTTTTTGCCCTTTTTAGACCTCAGAGTGGTCGTGCCAGCGGGGGGTGGGGGGTGTAATCAGGGCATTTAGCCAAAACTGGAGAAGAAAACAGGCAAAGGAAGTAAGGCAAGCAAGGAAGAGAGAAGGCAAAGGTGATGGCAGGGGATGACTGTGGGGACCAAGCTCAGGGGACATGTGGAGAGCAGGAGGAGGTCACTGCCCATCAGTGCCCCTGCCCCCGACCGACAGCGGAAGCAAGGTGACAAAGTGTGAGCCTCAGCTAGAAAATGCAGCCAGCCATTCAAAGCAATGAAAACACACGAACATGAAAATGATCTCAAAGGATGCCAGACTGGACTGTCAGGGAGCCCGGGGGTGTTTCTGTTCACCTTGGGGACCAGCCCCCATCTCATCCAAGGGGTGGCCAATCCTGACTCACACACAAGGGTGACCTGGAGCCACCTAGTATCAGTGATGCTGAAAGAAAGCTGCATTATCACCACACCATGTCCCGTCAGTCTGGTGCTGCCCAACAGACTGTTGGCTGAGGTTTTTGGAGAGGTGAGTCTGAGACCCCAGACTGCACAACGCCCGATGGTGCCGAGTGGGACAGACTGGGGAGAGGCCAGCGCCATCCCAGCCCACCTCATGAGACAGGTGCGCATCACGACACAGCCAGGCGGCACCGTCTGACATGTGAATCCAGGGTCAGTCTCTCCTATTTTAAATCTATGGCTTCCAAGTAGGATAATTTTTAAATAAAGTGCCATCAGTAGTGCATATATGTCAGATACTCTGCAACCCAGATGGCCAGAGATTCATTAGAATTTCTGCTTCGGAGATAAAAAGTATGGATGGAAACTCCCACTGAGAGCTCCGAGCCCAGGGTAAATCACATACGTGCTCTGCCGAAGTCCCCATGTCTTGGAAATTCTACAAAGTCAGCATGAGAATGAACTGAACATCACAGGCAGTCATCAAAGGAGAAATAAAAGTAATTCCACACCAAGGAATCTTTGGAATGGCGTCTGGAGGAGGGAGCAGCCCAGTCCACGCCAGGAGAATTTGTCTAAAAAAAGTCTGTTTAATATTTAGTTCTAATCCCTGTTCCTGTGGCCCCCCCTCCTTCATTTTCAGGGGTTTGGATCATTCTGGTGCCTCATTCTTTTGCACCTTTTTTACATTTTAAGGATATCTGAATTCAATTTATCTAAGACCACATAGGACTTAATTTTGTATTTCTAGTAAAAATTTATTACATTTGCCCCCATTTTATGAATAGGTTTTTCTCACATCGATTTTTGGATATGTTAAAGGCTTTGCATTGGGTTTATCTAAAGTCCCTTGCTTAAAATGTTTAGTTCTAGCAATAAAAGCACGCTTCTCTACGCACGGTTTCATACTTTGACAACAGATTTTCCTTTGTTATTATGACAGTATGAATGAGAGAAATAAGACACAAGGAACTCTGATTCCCCTGTCTCATGTCATCATTTTGCTGTGAAAGTAAATGCCTCCATCAAACAGAAACAAACATTCGGCATCACTTCATCAAGAACCAACAAGCACCGCTGAATCAAATCAAGAAGAACATACAATGGGCATGCACACCTACAACGAGAAGGAAAGGCAAAGGCCGAAACAAACAGCAAGGAAAGGGGAGGCCTCCACAAATTCTGTAGGAAATCATAGAGATATCACAAATAATTATTGCTAGAAACAGTATTTTAAACAAAAGGTCTTCTGGCAAATGTATTCATACCGTCTTAAATACAAAGAGCAGTAAATTGCAAATTTGCTCATGATTAACATACAAAATTATTCAGAAAAGGCCCTTTGATAAATTGGTCTTAAAAATCTCTCAAGTGAGGTTCTAAAGGTAGGCTTTTTGGAAAACTGCCCCCTAGGTGTACTGATTGCTAATTGGTTTTAGGCTAATATTCTTGGTGGGGTGGGGGGGGGGAGCAATTCACTCGAGGGTGCTGCCTGAATAAATATGGAGAGCGTTTCTGGGTTCCCGTCTGCAGAGGATGTTGCGGGGACGCGCAGAGCTGAGGAAGGGCCGAGGGCAGGGGGAGGTGCATCCTTCCCTGCGCGGAGCCCCGCCGCCTCCTCCCCCGCCACACACACGCTGCCTCCAGGCAGCCGACCCCTCACGTCCTTTTCCTCCAGGATGGCGCCCGCCTTTCCTTCTGCGCAGCGGCCGCCCGCTGCTTCTCGGCCTCTTCCGCCTTCCTCTTTTCCTCCTTGGCCTCCTTGTACCTCCACTTGGGCAGCTGCAGGTGGGCGCTGTCCTTGGTGCTGCCCTTGGAGGGCGCCCGCTCAGGATGGAAGGTGGGCGCAGGCGCCTTGCTGACGCGCACCCTGGGGATGACCACGCCGGGCCGCACGCTCGTCCTCCTCAGCAGCTGCAGGGGCCTGAGGCTGGCCCTCCGCGGGGCACCTGGCAGCTGCGGGGACTGGAGGCTGGCTCTTGGAGGCCCCTCTCTGGAGACCCCCGCGGCCTGGGAGGTGCGCGATTGCTGCTCGGCGCCCTCTACCTGATCAGTCTCCTGGGTGGGCAGGTCCGGGTTTCCCCGAGCTGCCAGGATCTCCTGCACCGCTAGCCGCCTTTTGCCCACACAGGGAGGGTTCTCGGGGCACACGGTCTGGCAGACGATGGCCACGGCGGGGCTGTAGAGGCTCGTGGTCATCCTGACCATATGGTCCAGGACGCCCCCATCCTCCAGGCCCTGGCGTGAGCGGGAGGTCAGCATGGACCGCACAAACTCCGTGAGCCTCTGCAAGCAGTTTTTGGAGCCCGCAGCCTTCAGAACCGCCTCCGGGGGGAGCGGCAGCTCTGGTTTGTACTTTTCCCCAAACTGCTCAGGGCTGGGTCGCTCCAGCAGCCTCTGGATGAGGCGGACAGCCTCCAACCGGCCCGTGTAAGCAGCCCACTCCTGCGAGGACATTCCACGGTGGGGGTCTCTGGCATGGACATCTGCCCCTGAAAAAACCAAACACAAACGTAATGGGAGAATGCTTCCCATCCAATGGCAGAAAAATGAAAGACAGTGAAATGGATCAAAGACAAAACTTCCACAGCCTCGTAAGAGACCTGGAGTTGTGCACCTGCGTCTGACCATGAACTACTTACTGTGTGTACTATTGTAACACAACCCACCTTTAAGTGCTCCGAGTTTAATGGCTTTCCTTTCCTAAATAAAACCACCTGAACTCAGCACCTAAATCATAACATTTTTTGAATGTTTAATTTTGAGAGAAACACACACACACACACACACACACACACACACACACACAAAATAAAAGTGGGGGGAAAGGCAGAGAGAGAGAGGGAGACACAGAATTCGAAGCAGGCTCCAGGCTCTGAGCCATCAGCACAGAGGCTGACACGGGGCTTTAACCCCTGAATCACCAGATCATGACCTGAGCTGAAGTTCTGACGCTTAACCAACAGGTGCCCCTAAATCATGGAATTTTTAAATTAATTTTTAGATTTCATGGTTTTCCAGCAATGGAGAGATGACTAGACAGACTCGTGAACACTTCAATGATGTCACTAGAATGTTCTAGAACACTAAAAGGAATAATCACTTGCAAAGCATTTGGTGTCCCATTTACTTATCTCACATTTTCCTCGCAGATCTCCTGTGTGGACCGCGAGGGCCCCCATTGTGCAGGAAACGTGTGGCCCTTCACTTCTTGTACTGAGTGGTGAGTTGGTCCTGGGTCTATCATCTTCACCAGACTGTGGGCTTCTCCAGAACACAGCCCACATCCTACTCATTTTGGTTTCCTCCGACACACATCATCCTGGCTGGTGGGAGGCATGCATTTCAAAAAGGTTTGCTACAGAATGGATGGGAGTCACAGTGGCCAAGAGGCCTGTCTGAGGCATCGAAGTTGCTAACAGAGAAGGTCTCAGCTGCTTGTACTTCCTGTCGCCCAGCAGGGAGGGTCACTTCCTCTATGTCCTCTATGACACTTAGTGGTCTGGGTCACCGTGGCCAGACTCTAATACCCCAGGGATTTAAACAAACACTAATCTACCACAATCGGTTGTCTGAGTAAAGGAGATTACCCTCAATAATGTGGGTGGGCACCATCCAGTAGTTGAAAGCCTTAAGAATAAAAGCTAAAGATTTCTGGGGAAAAAGGAATTCAGCCTCAAGATTGCAGCATTCACTTCTGCCCAAGTTTCCAGCCTGGCGACCTGCCTTGCCGCAGATTTTGGGCTTAACCGACCCCCAAGGTCCTGTGAGCTAATTCTTTAAAATAAATCTCTTACTAGGTATCTCCTATTGGTTCTGTGTTTCTGAAGAATCCTGACTCCTGTGTCCTCAGTCTCCCTTTTACGAGTCACTTCCTTAATAAATCTCCTCCATCCCACCCACCGCCCCCTCCTAAGATTGCAAATTTGAACTTCAGCTCGACTTGATGAGATGTTCATAAATTTCAGCGCAGTTGTATAAGAGAAATTAATAAGGAATTGCTGTTCAATTAATCTTGGTCCCATCTCAGCCCCATACACAGTTAAAAATCAGGCAGGATTTCAGGTCCCATTAGTCATACTTTGACTGGCAAAGCTATGTGGAGAACTAGGGCAATTATCTAGTCTGTGAGCTCTCCAGGGACGGGGACCGGCAGCGACGGCTGCATCTACACCGCACGCAGACCCGGGAGTCTGACATGCGGTGGCGGCTCAGTATACACTGAGCGGGGCCGGCGGGGGGGGGGGGGGGGGGGGGGGGGGGGGGGGGGGGGGGGGGGGGGGGGGGGGGGGGGGGGGGGGGGGGGGGAGGGCTCAGCAGCGTCCCTGGCCCAGCACCCCTCCAGTGGGCCCCTGGCGCCAGGAGGCCCGCTCACCTGAGCCTGCCTCATAATGTGCTTCATTCTGTGGCACATTAAAGAATAGACATATTCGAAGAGTGATAATTATTTGAAACTGGAAATCGGGATGGAACTCATTAGCTACAGTACAATTTATAAACTGACGGCCATGAAAAGGGGGCAGTAAAAATGTCATCGCATAAAATAGATGACACATTAAACCTTAATTAATTGCATGTCACCTAAAAAGGAACAAACTGCAAAATTAAAATCTTAACGAACACCGCCTGAGACATTTTTCAAAAGCCAACGGAACACTGAAGTCACCGCTGTCCGAAGGGCAGCTCCCTGCTTCCTGTTTTCATTCCTTTTCAAAATGACCTTGGGAGGGGCGCCCTGGGGGGGCTCAGTTGGTTCGGTGTTTTGACTCTTGAATTTGGCTCAGGTCATGATCTCAGGGTTCCTGGGTTCGAGCTCCGTGTTGGGCTCTGACACTGACAGCACGGAGCCTGCTTGGGACTCGCTCTTTCCCTCCCTCTCTGCCCCTCCCCCACTCTCAAAATAAATCAGCATTAAAAAAAAAAAGAACTTCAAAATGATCTTGGAAACTACACACATTTAAAGAACAAAGGCCACTCTGATGGTATTGTAGCCTCAGGACTTGAGTCAAGGACAAATCTGGGATTCACTTCCTTCAGAAGAGCAATATTAATAGCCTAGACCGCGTGATTAAGTCATGGGAGGCCAGCACTGATGATCAACATTCTATACGTAAACCTTTCAGAGACTAGAGGTGAATGCATCTCCTACCCATGAACCGCGGGCAGCCTTGCCCGCCACCCAATACGGTCTCACCCAGGGCTCCAGCCATGCAGACAAAAGTTGGGCCCCTACCCATGTGTCCGTTTGCTGCCACTTTGAGTGCTGTGAGTTGTCTACACAAAATCCTCCATTTACCTAAGGCCGCCACATACTCCGTTCTGGGCAATGCATCATGATTGGTGTAAACCTGGGTTTTGCCACGTCAGAACTCCTGACATTTGGGGTCCGATCATTTTTGTGGTGGGGGCTGTCCTGTGCATTGTTAAAGACTTTTAACAGCACCCCCAGGCTCTACCTGGAGGAAACAAGTAGCATTTACAGTTGTGACAACCAGAACTTTCCCCAGACACGAGCAAATGTTCCCTGGGGGGCACCACCGACCCCCAGTTGAGCAAAGTGGTCTAACCCAGTGAGTGCAATCCTGTTCCCCTTTTCCTGAGCCTCTCTTACAAGGCTCAGCGAGCCCCAAAGAGAAGCTCTTGCACCCTGATGGAAGTGACAACCATGGGTGGAGCGGCTTCCTGTCTGAAGCACAGAGTCCTGGTGACTGTGATGCAACGGGAGGCGACCAGCCACCATGTGGGGGAGAGGGGTGCTGGTGAGGGAGCATGGGAGGTGCTGGGCTGAGGGGGTGCTGAGTGGGGAGACAGAAGATGCTGGGGGAAGGAGGGTGCTGGGGGGAGGAGAGGAGAGGTGCTGGGGGAGGGGTGCTGTGTGGGAAGGGAGGGGCCACCGGGTGGGGAGGGTGGAAGGTGCTGGCAGAATGGGGCTGCTGGGTGGGCAGGGGTGCTGGGTGCACAGAAAAGCGAACCCGGTTCTGGGATGTCCTCATGGAGCCCAGGGCCAGCTGTGCACAGCTACTGCCTGCGACCTCCGGGGACAGGAGCAAAACGGATGCTGTCTGCGCTCCGCCCGTCAAGTCAGCATGTCAGTTACCAGAAGCAGAGAGCATCCCAAACAGGTGCCAAAGGAGAAAACAAGCCACCTTCCGGGGTTCATTCTCAGACACTCTTCCCCCAGGGGTCACGGCCAGGTGCATGGGCCTGGTAGTAGGCAGGCAGGGCCGCGGGCACCTCACTTCCTTTCCGGTTTCTCTAACCTACCTTCGAAGCCCATCTTTGCTCCCCCAGCAAGAGGCCTGTCTGCAGCTCCTGCAGCCTTCCTCCCGGGCCACCCCAGCTTGCGCCGTGGGTCCTTGGGGATTGATCAACACCGTGGATCAGGACACAGGGTCTCAGGGAAGAGCCCTGATTTGGGGGGTGGGGGATGGAACACCTCTTTGCAGCCTGCCCCGCCCCTGAAGGCATTTCTGAGATATTTCGTACTTGGTTCCTCAGGGGGTCTCGGCAGGGCTGGCTCCCTTCTCTGTCCTTCACCCAGCTTCCTCACCTTCCAGAAAACTAGCTCTCCCCAAGTCCTGTCCTGGCCTTTTGCACCAAGCTAAGTGCCCAAGCTAAGACACGGAACACCTGATTTTTAGCCCTTTCTCTGCATCCTAATTTGAAACCATGCCAGCCTGGCAAATTCTCAGGTCACGGGGAGATTCCTGTTTTCCTTATAAACAATAAAGAAACCTCTGAAGTGATAGCGTACACTTGGCATTCCAGAAGCACACAGTCGGGGCCTGCCTAGGACACGGGTGACCGCAGGATCAACAGGGAGACTGCGTCCGCTCTGCGCCCCTCGCCCCTCATTAAGCACCTCCCACACCTTCCTGGACCACTACCCTTTGCCAGGGGTCACGGGAAGGGTGAAGGATTTCGTTTGCCTGTTTCTGCTTCCCAAATGCCAAATGCCACAACACTTCAGGCACAAAAGCCAGCCTCCTAAACAAGTCTAGAGCCTGCCAACCTCCACCGAGTTCTGCTTCTCTTCAGAGAAAGTCACCTCCTCATTACAGCTTCTTGGGGCCACGTATTTAAATAGACCTGTCACTCCGGGGCATTAATATTCCACTGAATTAACAAGAATCCACAGCCCCACTTGGGATTCTTATCAGCAGAGCTGACGCTATTCCTTGGGAAGCCGAAAACCAAAGAGCCAATAAATCAGCTTTTCGGAACCTGGTTACCTTTTTATTAAAATCCAAACTTTTGATCATTCCAACGTTATTTCGTTCTGCCTGACGAGGTAAGATAAGAGGTGACGCGTGCCTGTATGTTATGAACTCCTGGAAGATCTAAACAGTATCAGGGGGGCATCCAATTCAATGATCCATCGTTTCTAAAAGCAAATGCTTCCTACTGAATATAATGAAATTGCAACTGGGGAATTCATATCAGGTGCAGAAGAAAGCTTGCATGGAACAAGGTGGATGAGATCTGCATTTCTACCATTTCTACCCATCCACGCCTAATGCTGTGTGTGCCTTTTGCTTCTGAAATGATCACATGATGACCGCTGGTTAGCCCGCGGGCGACCTTCCACAGCTGCACCAAACCCGCTCTGTGTTCAAGTGTCAACCCCAAGAAACACTCACCCAGTAATATTTTTAAAGGCTTTCTTAATATTGATATGTTAAATGGAAAGAAGACTTAAAAATACTTGTGCAAATTTTTTAGGCATCCCAGCAAGTTTCCTCATTGTTAACCATCACACCCAGGGCAGAGCCTGATGCGGGGCTCAAACCTGCAAATAGTGAGATTAGGACCTGAGCTGAAACCAAGAATCAAACGCTCAACTGACTGAGCTGCCCAGGCGCCCCTCGCGGTATTTTTCTTTTAAAACACATACGTGGGGCGCCTGGGTGGCTCAGCAGGTTGAGCGTCCGGCTTCAGCTCAGGTCATAATCTCACGGTTCGTGGGGCCAAGCCCCGAGTCAGGCTCTGTGCTGACAGGTAACTCAAAGCCTAGAGCCTGCTTCAGATTCTGTGTCTCCCTCTCTCTCATCCTCCCCTGCTTGCGCCGTCTTTCTCTGTCTCTCAAAAATAAATAAAAATTAAAAATTAAAAGAAAAATATTTCTAAAAATGTTTTAAAATAAATAAATATAACATATACACACATCTACTGTAAAATGTGCTACATTTTCCTGGGAAAAAGAAGTGTGAGCTACCTCAGACGTAATAGTAGAAAATTAAAATCTTTGAGAAGTTAAACACCAAAACTTTAGAGGGCATTTCAGAAACTCCTCCAAAAAGCTGTCGGACTTTTCTTTTAAGAACAATTACAGAACAAGCTGGAAGGAGGAATGCATAGAAGAAGGAAAAGGGAAAATATTCTCTTTTTTTTTTCCTGTCCTTTTGCATTTAAATTACTGACATCAGTGTTTCTCAACAGATCTTTTTCGGACCCAGGGGACCTTTAGGAACGTCTGAGACATTTTGGGTTGGCTGGGGGGTGCTAGCATCACCTAGTGGGGAGAGGCCCAGGCAGGTGCTAAATATCCTGCAATTCCCAGGACGGCCCCCCACCACAAATGGTCCCCCATCCAGCACCGAATGTCGAATGTCGACAGGAACAAGATTCAGAAGCCATGATCCACATGTCTGTTACCCTTGGCCGAGAAGTTTACGTAGTTCATCACGGGGATGTTTTTCAAGGGGGAAAAAATATACCACTGCTTTTCATTCATGTAACAAATAATTACTGGGCACATCAATTCACAAATAACAATAATAATAACAACCGCCATTGACCAAAGGCTTTCTCCACGCCGGGCATGCGCCCAAGGGCTTTCCACGGGGGAGTTCATTCAGTCCCCATTACGACTTCCAACAGCAACTATGGTCATTCACCTCACCTCCCAGAAGAGGAAACTGAGGCCCAGGGCTTTAGAGGCGATAAATGAAGGGAATGGAATTAAAAGCCAGGGGTCCAGGCTTCCAAGTTTGTTCTGTTTACTGTTCTGCTCGGGCAAGGGACCGTTCAGGGGTGTGTGCACCCGTGTGGACTGTGTGAGACTCTGATGTGCAGGGGCCAGGAGGAGGGTGCAGGGGAGGGAGAGGAGTGCACAGAACCTAACGCCCAAGTCATTATCCATAACCGAGGCCCTGGACGCACTGCCTGAAGCAGGCCCATCCGTCAAGAGGCCCCAGAGGCGTTTCTGCAATCCTGTAAATGCTTAGCGAGCGCCTGAAACTTCCAGCAGACCCAGAAAACAGACGGAATGACAGCCAACACCTGGGCATTTCCCAGAGTGCTGAGAAGGCAGCTGACCTAAGAACAAAAGGGCTTGTAAAGCAGATTAATTCATCAGGAAAAATGAAGTGCTGTGATTAACACCATAAATGCTTGGATAAAAGGAAGTTACTAAAAGCCTGCAGTCAATTATAACTAAGCTCCAGCAGCAGTCAGAGCAGACGAAGTTCCCCCAAATCCAAGGGCATCACAAACTCCGCCTAATTAGGAGGAAGCGTCTCTTTGTCGCTGTCACACAGGCAAGGCCTAGACTCGTCTGAAACTGATACATCTCGCCTTTCAAAAATGAAACTGTCGGCGTCAAAAGCACAATCAACGGGATTAATTCTAAGATCTTTTTTATTTCCATGAAAGTATTCCTCTCCAAAGCCTGTCATCGCTTACGGAACTTGTTTTTCCTCCAGTATCTCCTAAAACACCCAGGCTAGAGCAGGAGGGAAAAAAGTCCAAAGCAAACTGTGACTCTCTAACCCCAGCCCAATCACGGGGAAAGTGACAGACGGGCTGAGGACATGATAGGGCGGGGCCAGCCTGGAGCCGGTCAGGTCATGAGCTAGCAGGTAAGACTGAGACACTGTCACCGACCACAGGGCACTGGGGACACGTGGCAGTTACATGTGGGACCCTGGATGGGATCCGGCAACAGAAAGGGGGCAGCAAGGAAAGAACAGGTGGGATCCGAATAAAGTCTGGAGTTTAGCTAACAGTCACCTACCAGGTTAGCCCCTCAGTAAGACGTTGGCATCAGGAAACAAGTGAGCACTGTGGGGGACTCTGGACTATCCCCGTCACTCTCTATGCATCTAAATTATCCCCAAATAAAACTTTCCTTTAGAAAAAAAAAAAAAAAAGGAAGGGCGCCTGGATGGCTCAGTCCATTAAGCATCCGACTTGATTTCGGCTCAGGTCACCATCTCATGGTTTGTGAGTTCGAGCCCCGCGTCGGGCTCTGCGCTGACAGTACGGAGCCTGCTTGGGATTCTCTTCCCCTCTCGCTCTGCCCCTCCCTGCTCTCTCTTTCTCGAAATAAATAAAATAAACATTAAAAAAAAGAAGCAAAATATCTAAACGGAACCACAAGCCAAGGCTGATGCCCAGAAGGACGCTGTGGCCGCCCACAGAGAACTACCATGGGAGGCTAGATGCCACCTCTCCGGACCCCATAGGGACAAGCATGAAGCCAGCCGAGAACAAAGACAGAATGGGAAAAAGCAGGGAAACAAAATCACCGTGGCAGCAGCGTCTCGCACTGGGTGAGGGGGGTGTGTGCATCACACACATTCTCCCACCTAATTCTTGAAGTAACCCAGGCTGTGTTAAAGACAGCCACTGCATTCTAGATGGAGGACAGGAGCCGGAGCCTGGCTGCGCGGACTCCGGCTCAGCAGTTCGTAAACTCCGCACCGTCCTCCCGGTTTACAGAGCAGGGTCCCGCCCCATCCCGGGGGACGGGAAGGAAGTCATGACTCCAGTTCACAGGTGGGGAACTGGAGGCTCAGAGAAGGAAGTGCTTCCTCCAAGACGGCCAGGTCCTAAAGGGCAAGCTGGACGAGGGGGGCGGGGGGTGGGGCCTGTTGATCCAAAGCTACAGCCTGAGAACTCTCCACTCTGGAAGGGAAACTGATGCCGCCATCACCATGTGACTCCAACCACCAGCAGGCGGGGGTCCAGGATGGCTGCTGGGCCCACCCTGCCATCCCTGTGCCCATCCTCCATGGGACAGGCTTGCCCCCCGGGAACCCCCATCCCTGCGCCCACCCTCAAGGGGACAGACTTGGCACTCTGAGCCCAGGCCAGAACACACACTTCTAAAGAACAAACATGGGCGGGGAGAAGCTAAGGGACAAGGAAGAGCTCATCAGGGAGCAGGGAAGGGTCTCCTACGGGGTCACCAGTGCTGTGACCTCCCGCCCCACCCTGAGGGGTTTGCGTTCCTTTTTTGGTTGTTTCAGCTCAGAGGGCGACAGTCGCACCTCTCAGAGAAACTATTCTCTGCTACATCCATCCGCTGGGCTCAGTCTCTATGGAACTGAGTCCACTGGATACGTATTCGTTTTTTTTTTAAGTTTATTTATTTATTTTGAGAGAGATTACAGGCGGGGGTGGCAGAGAAAGAGGGAGAGAGAGCAACCTCCGTGCTGTCAGCACAGAGCCTGACATGGGGCTTAAACTCATAAACCGTGAGATCAGGACCTGAGCGGAAACAAAGAGTCGGACACTCAACCGGCTGAGCCGCCCAGGTGCCCCGTCAATACATACTGCTGAAAGGAGCGAAACCAGCACGTCCTGAGACCCCCGGGACCGCACAGGACAGGTGGACACCTACCTGCCAGCATCAGGGCTCGGATGCACTCCGTCCGACCCTGCATAGCGGCTTTCATCAGGGCCGTGAACCCAAACACGTTCCTCCTTTCAAGGTCAAGACCAGGAAAATAGTTCAACAAGTAGTTGGTGATGATGGCGTGCCCTGCAAAGAGAGTTTGACACGTTCACTGACCACATTCCGCAAGGAGCGTGCACGCGAGTGAAGTATTCCTGGAGAGAGAAGGTCCACGGTCGACCTCCAGGGCCAGCCCACCGGCGGGGGGTGGGGTGGGGGTGGCTGTGAGACACAAGACATAATTCTCGTGAAGTCCAGTAGACAGGAGCACACGGGGTGCCACTCTCCTTCATTTCGGTTCCCTCTGGCTCACCCCCTCAGGAGCTCAGCTGTCAAACTAGGAAGGAGGGAGCGTGGACCGACAGCGAGAGAGGGTGGAACCTGAGCTGAACTAGCCTCCAGCGACACTGGCTGGTCAGGGGGAAGGTTCCAGACGCTGGCGGCTCCCAGCAGGAGATGCCAAGGCAAACAGATGCAGAACTAAAAATGAACCTCAGAGCCATTTCTCAGCGCCGCCTCAGAGAAGGTCACCCTCCCAGCCACAGGATGGGCCCGTTCGTGCTGTCACTCTCTGTTACCACCCAGACGTGTCTGTCTGTCTGTCTGTCTGTCTCTCTCTCTCTCTCTCTCTCTCTCTCTCTCACACACACACACACACACACACAGAGGCAGACAGAGAACTGGGGAATATTGCTACCCAGACCCAGCCACAACCTAAGCTGGTTAAAACACTCATTTAAGAACACAGATTTTCCGTCCCCCCTCCCCCACCCAAAAAAGAATATAGATTCTCCCCTTTACCACCTTGCACTTCCAAACAGGACCGAATTTTCTGCTCATTCCCAAAGGGTTCTTAAAAAGCCCACAAGTTCTCGGATCAGGGTCAATAAGGAGAGTGTCATGTAAAAAGCATTATTCCCAGGATTCTCCAGGCTCGCCCCCAGAAAACCAAACTGCAGTGGGGGGAGCTCCTCAAACACAAATGCCAGGGCCACATAAAGAGGTGCTCAGGTCAAATGAACACGCTGCCCGATGTCCAGCGGCAGGACTGAAGTCCTAGTGGGAAATCACACGCCACGTTCCTCCACTTCAGTCACCCAGAGCAGGGTCCCAAGCTTGGCGCTAGTGGCATTCGGGGCCAGGTCATTCTTGCTGTAGGACTGTCCTGTGCATTGTAGGATGGTCAGCAGCATTCCTGGCCTCCACCCTCTAGATGCCAACAGCATCCACATCGCTCCTCCTGCCCAGGTGTGACAACCAAAACTGTGTCCAGCCAGTGCCAAGTACCCCGTGTTGGATATCGCCCCTGAATAGAACTCTTGCCCTAGGGGCTCAGACTTCCCAGTTTCAGGACGAAATGCACCGAGGTAGGAGATGCCTTTCTCTCCAGCTCCCCTGCGTCCTGGCCCCTGTACCCCTGGACCCTTCCCCTGCACCCCACCTCCTGCACTCCTGGACCCTTCCCCTGTATCCCAGACCCTTCCCCTACATCCCAGCCCCTGCACCCCAGACCCTTC
>PISW01008768.1:37850-69819 GCA_004023785.1 Mungos mungo | reverse complement strand
GGTGGTGGTGATGGAGGAGGGCACTTGTGGGGAAGAGCACTGGGTGTTGTATGGAAACCAATTTGACAATAAACTATTTTAAAAAAAGAAGATGTGGTATATATATACAATGGAGTATTACATGGCAATGAGAAAGAACGAAATCTGGCCATTTGTAGAAAAGTGGATGGGCCTTGAGGGTGTCATGCTAAGTGAAATAAGTCAGGCAGAGAAAGACAGATACCATATGTTTGCACTCATAGGTCTAACAGGAGAACAGGAGAAACCTAATGAAGGACCAGGGGGAGAGAGAGGGATGCAAAACCTGAGAGATTTCTGAACACTGAAAATGAACTGAGGGTTGAAGGGGGAGGGGGAGAGGGGAAATAGGTGGTGGTGATGAAGGAGGGCACTTGTGGGAAAGAGCACTCGGTGTTATATGGAAACTAATTTGACAATAAACTATTTTTAAAAAAATAAAAATTAAAGTAAAATAAATAATGTAACAAAAGATGAAGAAGAGGGACATCATAGAGTAAGTAACTGATTTATGTACCAAGAAGATATAACACTTATAAATATTTGTGGCCCCGAAATGAGAGTCCACATATATAAATCAATTAATCACAAACATAAACAAACTCATTGATAATCATACCATAATAGTATGGGACTTCAACAGCCCCCTTACACCAATGGACAGATCATGAAGCAGAAAATCAACAAGGCAACAATGGCTTTGAATGACACACTGGACCAGATGGATTTAACAGATATATTCAGATCATTTCATCCTAAGGCAGCTGCATACACATTATTCTCAGGTGCACATGGAAAATTCTCCAGAATAGATCACATACTGGGTCACAATCAGTCCTAAGCAAGTACTAAAAGATCAAGATCATACCTTGCACATTTTCAGACCACAATGCTATGAAACTCAAAATCAACCACAAAGAAATATTTGGAAAGGCCATGAATACTTGGAGATTAAAGAATATTATACTATGGGTTAACCAAGAAATTAAAGAGGAAATTAAAAAGTACATGGAAGCCAATGAAAATAAAAAGGGAACAGCCCAAAACCTCTGGGATGGAGCAAAAGAGGTCATAAGAGGAAAGTACATAGCAATCGAGGCCTTCCTAAAGAAGGAAGAAAGGTCTCAAATACACAACCTAACCTTCCACTTGAAAGACCTGGAGAAAGAACAGTAAATAAAGCCCAAAATCAGCAGAAGAAGGATAATAATAAAGATTAGAGCAGAAATCAATGAAGCCAAAACTAAAACAAACAAACAAAAAAATGTAGTAGAACAAATCAGTGAAACCAGGAGCTGGTTCTTTGAAAGAATTAACAAAATTGATTAACCCCTAGCAAGACTGATCAAAAAGAAAAAGGAAGGGATCCAGATTAATAAAATCATGAATGAAAGAGGAGAAATCACAACCAACACTGTAGAAATACAAACAATAATAAGACAATATTAGGAGCAATTGTATGTCAATAAACTGGGCAATCTGGGAGAAATAGACAAATTCCTAGAAAATACAAACTACCAAAACTGAAACAGGAAGAAATAGAAAATGCAAACAGACCATAACCAGTAAAGAAATTGAAATCAGTAATCATAAATCTCCCCCACAATCTTCTAAACATTTAAAGAAGAGTTAATACCTATTATTTTGAAGCTGTTCCAAAAAATAGGAATGAAAAGAAAACTTCCAAACTCATTCAGTGAAGACAGCATTACCTTTGTTCCAATACCAGATAAAGACTCACCAAAAAGGAGAACTATAGAGGTGCCTTTATGGCTCCATTGGTTAAGCATCCAACTTCGGTTCATGATTTGTAAGTTCGAGCCCCATCTCAGGTGGTGTGCTGACAGCTCAGATTTTGTGTCTCCTCTCTCTCCGCCATTCCCTGGCATGCTTGCTCCGTCTCACTCTCTCTCTCTCTCTCAAAAATAAATAAAAATTAAAATACTTTTTAAATAAAAAGGAGAGCTACAGACCAATTTCTCAGATGAACATGGATGCAAAAATTCTCAACAAGATACTAGCAAACCAGATCCAACAATACATTAAAAGAATTATTCACCACAATCAAATGGGAATTACTCCTGTCATGTAGGGCTGGTTCAATATCCACAAATCAATATGATACATCACATTAATAAAAGAAAGGATCAGAACACATGATCCTCCCAATAGATGCTGAAAAAGCACTTGACAAAATACAGCATCCATTCTTGTTAAAAATCCTCAAGAAAGGAGGAATAGAAGAATCATACGTTAAGATCATAAAGGCCATATATGAAAGACCCACCGCTAATTACCATTCCCAGTGGGGAAAATCTGAGAGCTTTCCCCCTAAGGTCAGGAACCAACAAAGATGTCCACTTTCCCCACTGTTATTCAACATAGTGTTGGAAGTCCTTGCCTCAGCAATTAGACAACACAAAGAAGTAAAAGGCATTCAAATAGGCAAGGAAGAAGTCAAACTTTCACTATTCACAGACAACATGATACTCTATGTGGAAAACTCAAAAGACTCTACCCAAAAAAATGCTAGAACTAATCCATGAATTCAGCAAAGTCACAGGATATAAAATCAATGCACTGAAATTGGTTGCATTTTTATACACCAATAATGTAGTAGTAGAAAGAGAAATCAAGGAATCCATCCCATTTACAATTGCAACAAAACCATAAAATACCTAGGAATAAACCTAACCAAAGAGGTGAAAAATCTATACACTGAAAACTATAGAAAACTTATGAAAGAAATTGAAGAAGACACACATAAAAATGGAAAAACATTTGATGCACATTGATTGGAAGAAAAAATATTGTTAAAATATCAGTACTATCCCCCAAAGATCCAAATATTCAATGTAATTCCTATCAAAATAACAGCAGCATTTTTCATAGAGCTAGAACAAAAAATCCTAAAGTTTATATGGAACCAGAAAAGACCCCGAATAGCCAAAGCAATCTTTAAAAATAAAACCAAAATTGGAGTCATCACGATTCCAGACGTCAAGCTGTCATCAAGACAGTATGGTATTGGCACAAGAACAGACACATAGATCAATGGACAGAATAGAGAACCCAAAATGGACCCACAAACATATGGCCGACTAATCTTTGACAAAGCAGAAAAGAGTATCCAATGGAAAAAAGACAGTCTTCAGCAAATGGTAAGAAAGGAAGCCATCAAAATTCTAGAGCAGAAAACAGGCAACAACTTCTTTTTGTATAATTTATTTCAATGTTTATTCACTTTTGAAAGAGAGAGAGAGAGAGAGAGAGAGAGAGAGAGAGAGAGAGAGAGAGATAGAGAATGAATGACCAGAGGAGGGACAGAGAGAGAGAAAGACATAGAAACTGAAGCAGGCTCCAGGCTCTGAGTTGTCAGCACAGAGCCCAACGCAGGGCTCAAATCACAAACCATGAGACCATGACTTGAGCTGAAGTTGGACGCTCAACCTACTGGGCCACCCAGGTGCCCCGGCAACAACCTCTTTGACCTTGGCCACTGCAACTTATTACTTGACATGTCTCCAGAGACAAGGGAAACAAACGCAAAAATAAACCATTGGGACCTCATCAAGATAAAAAGTTTCTGCACAGCAAAGGAAACAATCAGCAAAACCAAATGGCAAACTGGAATGAGACAAGATGTTTGTAAATGACATATCAGATAAAGGGTTAGTATCTAAAATGTCTAAAGAACTTACCAAACTCAACACCAAAAAACAAATAATCCAGTGAAGAAATGGCCAAAAGACATGAATAGACACTTTTCCAAAGAATACATCCAGATGGCCAACAGACACATGAAAAAATGCTCGACATCACTCATCAGGGAAATGCAAATAAAACCACAATGAGATACCACTGCACACCAGTCAGAATGGCTAAAATTAACAATTCAGACAACAACAGATGTTGGTGAGATGCAAAGAAAGGGGAAACTTTTGCATTGCTGGTGGGAATGCAAACTGATACAGCCACTCTGGAGAACAGTATGGAAAAAAGTAATTTCTCAATAATTAAAAATAGAACTACCTTATGACCCAGCAATTGCACTGCTAGGTATTTATGCAAGGGATACAGGTGTACCTTTGAAGGTACGCATGTACCCCAATGTTTCTAGCAGCACTGTCAACAATAGCCAAGTAGGAAAAGAGCCCAAATGTCCATCGAATGATAAATGGATAGAGAAGATGTGGTATATGTATACAATGGAATACTACTCAGTGATCTAAATGAACGAAATCTTGCCATTTGCAACAACATCGATGGAACTAAGAGTATTATGCTCAGCAAAATAAGTCAGTCAGAGAAAGACAAATATATGATTTCATTCATATGTGGACTTAAAGATACAAAACAGTTGAACATAAGGGAAGGGAAGCAAATATAATATAAAAACAGAGAGGGAGACAAACCATAAGAGATCCTTAAATACAGAGGAAAAACTGAGGGATGCCAGTGGGTTGTTGGGTGGGGGGAAGTGCTAAAGCATTAAGGAGGGCACATGTTGGGATGAGCACTGGGGTTTATCTAAATGATAAATCACTAAATTATATCCCTGAAATTATTATTACACTATATGTTAACTAAAAATTTTTAAAAAATAAAGAATAGGAAGGAATACATGCCTATGAAGAATGAAAATAGCTCCATATTTGTTACAGAATCCCTCGCCAAGAATAAAAAGTATCTATTTCAAAAGATTATTCCCTAGCTTTGGGGATTAAGCCCAGCTATAAACAACTGTGGTTAAGGAAGATAAAAGATTCATTCTGGGTAATAGACCACTGAAATATGACATATTCATATGTCTAGAAAAAATAAGATCAATGTCATATTTCTGCTGTGTCCCATGCTCTCAGGTGGGGACCTCCTGACTTTCATTAATCTTCAATATATTATTATTGAATTAATTTTTAAAATTGCCTTAAGTGCTTTCTGGTAATATAAATACATGTGTAAAAATTAAATTTCCATTTTGAAATAACATCTCAACTTCTCCATTAACTTATAAAAAAAAGCTCAAATTTATTAAGAAAGGAAACACACACACACACACACACACACACACACACACACACACACCACTGGACTATGCAGCAGAATCTGGCTTTATTTTTGACCCAAGTGGAACTTGCTTGTGACCATAAGCCTCTACTTTAAAGCTTCAGCTTTTGTTACTCACTTGTTAAGAAGGAATACTGACATCAATGTTTGCTAATATCCAAGCCAATAATCTTAGCTACTATTGGTTCTCCAAGGAAGAGATGCTAGGTATTCTTCTAAAGCCTGGCAATGAGAAGGACAGGATGGAGGCTAAGACGGCTTCATGTCCTCGCTCCCTGGGGTCCAGGATGCCTGGAAAATGGCTCATGATCTTGCTTACAGAGCTTTTGACTCTGCCCTGCTCTGTCTGCATAGAGAAGCCAGGAGACTTCTATCCTGCTGTGAGGCAATAGTACACTAGCACTGAAATTGAATAGATGGTGACCTTAGACAAGCTTTTCAATTTCTCACTCTCTTATTTATATGAAAAGGGTAATAGTAATATCTGCTAAGGTGTTAGCAGGGCCATGGTTCCTCTGAACCCCATAAGAAAATCCTTCTTGCCTCTTTGAACTTCCAGTGTTTGCTAGCAATCATTGGTATCACTTGGCTTGTAGGTGCTCACTCCAATCTCTGCTTCTCTTGTTACATACCCATATTCTCCCTGTGTGTTTCTATCTCTGTGTCCCTTCTCCTCTTTTATAAGGGTACCAGCCATACTTGGATTAAGGTGCACAGTAATGACTCCTCTTTACATGAGTACATCGGCAAAAAGCCTGTTTCCAAATAAGGCCATATTTATAGATATCAGGAGTTAGGATTTCAACATATCTTTTGGACAGGACACAATTCAGTCCTTGGCAACGGAACTAGATCTAAGAGTTGTCATTTATCTAAACATACTATGTGATTCACGGGACCATCCCTCTGCAGGAATTTTCTCAAGAAAGCTAATTAAATGCCTCCATAGTACCCCCACGGTCAGGTAAGAACTATGAGTACAAATGCAAGGATAATTTGTTGAGGATCTCTGTTGACTATGAATGGGACACTAATGAGGGCCTATGGTATCTGGATTATGGAAAACCTTCCTAATTTACCTTTTGCTCTCCAAGTCCCCCTCACCAATATAATCTTTATACTGCAGACAGATATCCAAATAAGCTGTTCTCCTCCAAAGACTTGTGGTTCATTGACCCCTGTCTTGCCTGGCACTCAAGGCCTGCTAACTGGTCGACACTGGGGTTCACCCTCAGGATCCTTCTTGGGTTTTGTCAATTTGGCCTTAGCTTTGTCACCTGGACTAAACTTTTACTCATTTTCAGACCTTTGTGTTTTCACAAGAGGGAATGAATTCATAGGGTTTCTCTGTGACAAATAAGGATCCATCAACCTAAATCCTTTTAACCTTCAAAGAAATGGAAATACTCATTTTGACTTCATTGCAGAAGAAATCACTAGAAATGCAAATTGTTTATCCTTCCTCTGTATTTCTGTAGTTCTTACATCTATTCCACTGATTTAGTACGCGTGCAGTACTTTGTTGTGCAGTAATGGAAAATGCTTTTTTAAGGTGAATGCTTTATTCCCAAAATTATAAAATAAAGTTTGCAAAGAGAGTTAAAACATCTTATGTTTTTACCTAGTGTGATTTTTGTACATGGTAGATGCTCACTAACTCCTGTTCTGGTAGACAGAATACGTACTCTGAGAACCAGGGTCTTCGAGAAGGAACACCACAACTGGAATCACCTGGAAGGAAGGTTGATTGGCCCAAACTTCCACAGAGCCAACCGACGGAAGTCGGAACTTGGGGTTAGACTCAAAACACATGATGTACACTACAAACTCCTTCAACTCTTAGTAAAATTTAGTTGCTGAGCCCCACTGGTCATTTCTTGGGAAAATTAATTTGCTACAGAAAAAGAGAAAAGTTTGTCCTAATTCCCCCTTATGTCTCATTTTGAGGTTCTGGTCATAACGTCAATGTAAGGAGTGAGGTAAAAGAAGGGTCTCTGAAGAATCTCTCAGTTGCTCCCAGAAGCAGGCCACAGATCTGATTACTCTGCTCATTCGCTGAGGTTCTCCTCTGGTAAAAACGCACCTGGAATGAGTTGACTAATTTAGGGAGTTTTTCCAGAGCTCTCTATGTGGCGTATTTTAATCAGCAGTACAATTTAGCAGCTGCATTAATTAATTAGCACATTAATCAGGAGAGCATTTTAGCAGCTAATCTCCAGCAAACTAGCAGTTTGTGATAAAATTTGAGCAGCAGGAGACCAAGCAGCGTACCAAGTTATTTTTCAGTGTTATCATCACTGTGGGCCTAGCCAGGGCTGAAATTAGGCAACCAAATGGAAACCTTTCCTAAAATACACCTATGCAGGGCACATCTGAGAAATTGTATGCTTCAAGTGGAAAAGCTTAACAATTACTACTTTTCTCTACGAAGCAGCAGTTCTGAAGAAAACTGTCAGGTGCTCCGGGAAGCAAACTCTCAAAGTGTTCTTAAAATAGTCCTGTGCAACTTCTGAAGAATTCAAGGTTGCTCTTCTAGTAGCAAGATTATTTATGCAAAACTGAGAAGTTTCAAGATATTATTTTATAGTCACATATGTTAGAGCGATTAGAAAGGAGGAAATACTTGCCTTAGCAATGAAACTGTCGCAAGTCTAATTTTTAGGTCTTTAAAACCTTTACAGAGAACCTTATACTTAAGAGAACAGAAAACATGTTTCTTGCAATACAATGTTTAGAGATAAATGCATGTAGCACCACAGCCAAATGTAATATACTTTTGATGAAATATAAATTGGAAGATTTCACATGGAAACATCACTCCTCTTTGGCTTCATTATATCCAAAATGCAGTGACATATGCTTTTATTGAATCCATGCATATTGAATTCCACATGTTCCAAAATTTAAAATTTGAAAAGTCCCACAGGCTGATATGAAGACTTCCCTTCATTTATGAAGTCTGGGGATGTTGAATTCTTACATACTGCAACCTATTAGTCTGAACTGTTAGGCAGTTCTTTATCTTCACAGCATTTCCTGGGAGAAACTGGTTTTCTTTCAAGATTCCACATCACTTTCTCAACCTCAGAATGAAGAGGGTCAGGGTAACTGAGGGAGCGTGTGCTGGCTAAGCACTTCCTTCCATTTCAAACTCTTGTTCTATTGATTTTTCCCTCTGGTTCATGGAAATTGCACTCTATTTAAATCATATAATACAACTTAGAAGAATTTTAATTTCCACTCTGCCTCTTGTCTCCATTTATAAATCGCATTTATCTCTCCCAATCGTATAGTGTACCCTCTCTTTTTAAAATTTTCAACTCCTCACTACATACTTTGTCAGCAGCTCCACTCCAAGCCCAGAGAAATTCCAAAATCTTCTGGGGAAAGACAAATGAAAGTGAAGTATTTCTCCTCAAAAAAAAAAAAAAAGATAAATTATAGCAGTTAGTAAAGATGTAAATGAGGTATTTTCTTACAAATGCCTTCTAGATAAAAGGCTTCCTGGTGTAAAGGCTACCATGGAAGTCCATCTAGTGTTCTCTGGAGACAATGTCACGTCTTCTAGGTGCTTATATGCGTAGGCTGAAATTTATGCCTACCTTTGTCACAGCTAAAATCATTGTAATTATGTTGTTACTGCATTACGTGGCTTCGTTTGTGAGCACGGTATTTGTTACCAATAAATGCCTTATGGATGAAAACCTCATTTAACTATGAGTCACCCTCTGTTGATGTAATCTTTCTTCCTTTATAAACTTTTATAATTAACATAAAGTTTGCCTGGGCTCACATTCTGTCTCACTGACTGAATTTCCTATTCCTTTCTGCATTCCCAGTCAGCTTGGATGTGTGTGCACACGTACGCACGCACGCGCGCACACACACACACACACACTGATGCAAATACTCATACAAGTACACACATACACATACACAGAAATACCAACCTTCCTCTGTACTATCCATCCAAGGGAACCCAGTTGAGGACTGATTAGTGTTGCTGTTTATGAAAGCATTAAGTGTCACAATACTCGCTTCCTTTCTCCCTCGTGGCATATTTTTATATTAAAAACTGGATTAAGGGGGCTCCTGGGTGACTCAGTCGGTTAAGCATCTGACTTGGGCTCAGGTCATGATCTCCTGGTTGGTGGGTTTGAGCCCCGCGTCAGGCTCTGGGTTGACAGCTAGCTTAGAGCCTGGAGCCTGCTTCAGATTCTGTGTCTCCCTCTTTCTCTGACCCTCCCCTGCTCACACTGTGTCTCTCTCTCTCAAAAATAAAAAATATAAAATAAAACCATTAAAAAAAAAACTGGATTAAGCCTAAACTAGGCATCCTCCACTGATTCGATGAGTGCACCTCTAAGAGAGGTAATTAAATTAACTTGTTTATTTGACAAATATTTTTTAAAACCAATCATAGGCATGGCTTTTGTTTTTTTGTTCCTCATAATTTGTTATCAGGTCTAATACGATACATCTAACCTATCTTGCTGACTTTGGTAAACTCCCTCCACCAGTGAATTATCTTTCATACTGTTCTAGACTGATCTTCATAAAACATAAATCTGATTGTATTACTCTCCTACATAGACTCATTAAATATTTTTAATCACATTTAGGATAAAATTAAGCCTGTAGTGCGGCTGACAACGTCCTCTAGATCTGGTCTTGGTTCACCTCTAACATACCATCTTGTGATTGTTAAATTTTGTCAACCTAACTGCCTAGTTTGCTGGTAAAACATTACTTCTGAGTGTGTCTGTGAGGGTGTCTCTAGAGGAGATTAGCCTTTAAATCAGGACACAGTAAGGAGAGTCCTCACTGATGAGGCAGGCTCATCTAAACTGCTGAGGACCTGAACACAACAAAAAGGTGGTAGAAAGGTGAATCTGCTCTCTGCCTAAGCTGAGACATCCATCTTCCTTACCCTTGGACATGGCATTTCTGGTTCTCGTTCTCAGGCCTTTTACTCAGACTGAATTACACCACTGACTTCCCTCATTCTCCACCTTGTCCAGAGTACATTATGGGGCTTTTATATCTCCATAATGTGAGCCAATACCCATAATAAACCTCCTCTTATATATATCCATGCATCCATCCATCCACGCATCCATCCATCCTATTGTTTCTGTTTCTCTGGAGAACCTTGACGAGTGGACACCTCTAGTCACCTCTCTCACAAACCCCCCATTCTAGCTTATTTGGTATGTTGCTTCCCAAGAGACTATGCTCTCTTGCTTCTGTGGCTTTGTGGATGCTTTTTCCTAAATATGAAGTACTACTTCTCTCCTTGTCCTGTATAACACATGTCCATTTTATATAATGATTTAACAGTTTCGTATATTATTTGGTATTCAACAAGATACGTCTACTCTTAACCCCTGTCTCCTATTTCACCCATAGAGTTAAGAGTTCATTTTTTAGTCTGTCTCCATTTTTTTCTCTTTGCTCATTTGTTCTGTTTCTTAAATTCCACTTATATGTAAAATCATATGGTATTTGTCTTTCTCCTACCAGCTTACTTCACTAAGCATTATCCTCTCTAGCTCCAACCATATTATTGCAAATGGCAAGATTTTGTTCTTTCTTATGGCTGAATAATTTGTTTCTTAAGATTCATGTCTGATATCAGCTGCCACATTCTGTCCTGAAGTAGACCTAGGTTAGTTGCAATCTATGTGGCAAACCTATATTATTTGCTTCCTTGCACTAATAGAATTCTACCTCTCTTCTTAAAAGTTACAACATTTAATTTTGATGATTTTCCTGTCAGTTTTACCCACTATACTGTGAGGCCCCTCATATCAGGGACTGTCTTTTTAAAAATAGTTTTGTAATGTTTATTCATTTTTAAGAGACAAAGAGTGACAGAGCATGAATTGGAGAGGGGCAGAAAGAGGGAGACACAGAATCTGAAGCTGGCTCCAGGCTCCAAGCTGTCAGCACCGAGCCTGATGTGGGGCACGAACTCACAAACTGAGAGATCATGACCTGAACCAAAGGTGGACACCCAACTGATCGAGCCACTCAGGCACCCTATCAGAGACCGTCTTTCATTCATTTTCCCCTCAACGGTTTGCAAAAAGCCATGTATATGAATTGCTACTAATGTTGGTTGAATAAGAGCTATTTATGATGAGAAGTAAAGCATGGTATCAACCTAGAGCACAAGCTGTTAGAAAAGGTTTGGGATCCCAGGATGGAATGCTAAAAAGGAGAGGTACCTTAAAAATGTGACTGGGAACATCAAAGTGATCCTGAGGACTTTATAAAACTTGAACTTTTGAAAATCTCATGAAGTCCATGACTACAATTAATAATAGAGTAAAACCTCAGGCTGTAGCTTCAAGACAAATCAACCTATTCTTGAACTCATTAAGGGATGGCATGCCTTCATTGTGTCTAAGCAATGGCAAATTGGGAACACTGAAATTTGCATCACCTCAGTGGTCAAATCTCTCAGAATAAGTCACGTAACCCATGAAATGCTAGCAAGAAAAGTCTCATCTAAGAGAAGGACAGTCATACACCATAGATAAAATACCCATGACCCCTATTTTAGATGAGGAAATTGAAGCTCAGAATCATTTAATGACTTGCCCAATGTTGCACTGCTAATAAATAGTAGATGTAGCTGTCATTTAATTCATGAAACTTAATCCTCTATACTCTTTATCATACAAACCATGCACGAACATCTTAAAAGTCACAAAGTAACCAGGTATTTGGACTAACAAAAGTCATAACTGCCACTGGACATGTATGTGCTTCTGTCTAGGAAAATGAGGGGTAGTGGGAAGGTGATGAACAATTAATGAATATAATTCTGACACTGAACCATTATTATTATTTTTATATATGAAGTAAACTATTTCGGGAACTATTTTTCAATTGTTGCATTATTAGGAGTAACTCTATCTTTTCAGCCATAAGTGTCACCAGGCTGAGTCTGCTGCTCTTATGTCTTCTAAAATTAATCTTTTCTGAAAATGGATGGCTACTGGTCCAGCTGAAAATAGAAATTACAGAGACTTTATATGGGTTAAGTACATTGATTAGCTAATAAAATAAAGTTACACCCAGCAATAAATGTTGGTTTTATATGGTTCCCCAATATATCTATCACCAAATGCTTTATAGAGAAAATCTATGTAAGAGTAACAAGAAAACATGGAGAGGTCCAGTAACTCGGGAGGAAAGAGAGGAAGCTATAAGAGGTACTAGAAAGTGGCAAAAGGTCAAAAACAAAAAAGAAAGTCTATCAACATAGAAAGAAAGGGGGATCCAATTATTTATAATAGAACCCCATATAAGATATTAGGTAGAAATGGTGGGACAGAGGAAATCACCTTGATCAATTATATCTGTCAGTGGCTTTGAAGAGATAGATTGTCTCCCAACAAAAGAGAAACGTGCACCTAGCTTTATTGCTTTTATGCCAGTGCTGAAAGAGCTCTGAGAAGCCAACACAGTTCAAATATTCTCGGGAAGACGTGAAATTATTTGCAAACTTAGTCAACTGAATTACTAGGAGAAAATTCTCATCTTGACATACAGATATTGTTAGGGTTAGAGATTTATAAATTGGATCAGGTATTTGGGGCACCAACATGAGAGTAAAAAAAAAAAAAAAAAACAACTCTTCAACATCCAGTCCTCATACTTAGGAGCCTGGTGTACACAGAATGCTAAAGCAGGAGTGGTGAGAAAAACCCTTCTCAGCACAACTGACCACCAGATCTGATCTTCCTGACGGGCCATTGTGTCTCAGAGGTAGAAATGAGAATGTCTCCACATCTCTCTGTAGAAGGAGAACTCCCACAAGCAAGAGTCTCTCTCTTCTGCCGGAAGTCAGAGCAGTAACATACAACTCTGAGTTGTCATGGAATCAGTTAACCTTTCTGTGCTTTCCTCTCTTAAGGACTGCCTGGCAGTTATTATCCTAATGAACCTAAATGTGATAGTGACAGTATTCTAAAGGGTGAAAGTACTCTCTTATACACATAAACTTGTATAATTTCTGATCAACCATCTGTCACTAAAAAGATTAGCATGAAATCTTCAGCAAGGATTGTAAAAGCAAATCACAGAGAAATAAATAATTGAGCAGTTAATCTACTTGGAAAACACTTTTCCTACCAAGCAAATTTTATAAGTCAATCAAAGTTATTAAACTGAGGATAAACAGCAAAGAAGAGGGTGCTGACTTCAACAGGCTCACTCAGTTGTAGAGTACACTTATCATCAACTATCACTCCTTAATAATTGGAGGCAGGGCAAGCATCACTATAAATTAGCTTCAAAGTCCTTAGGAGATTTCAGTGGGGCCGGGGAAGGAGACTGTAATTTAAAGAAACCAAAAGGATGAAGCACAAAGGTGAGTCTTGCCAGCAATTCCACTGCTAAGGTAAAAGTACAAAGAACCTTGAAGAAGAAAGACAGGAGTGGATGGTTAAAGTCAGAGAAGAAAACTCTGATAAAATAAACCATCAGCAGGTAAAGATGAGTTGAAGATGTGTAATTAGTAACAATAATGAGTTTAAATTAATAACATAACACTCAGCCCCAAAATCATGTTATGTTATTGATTAAGTTATTCCTCTTCTACACAAATGGGTTCAAAATACATTATTAGCAATCTCTTTTTCTTAGGTTTTTTTTTTTTGTTCTTTTATATGTATTATCCCATTATTCCAACTAACAGTTGCATTTGCCATTCCATTTTCTTGACTCACATTAAAATTAGGCAAGTATGAAATTAAAACTCCAAACATTTTCAGAAGCGATTTCAAATTCAGAGATTTATATCCCTTGCAAAATGGGATTTTGACTTTGATGCAGGTCTGGGACACAGTAGATCCCTAAGCACATTTCAATACAGATATGGAAGAGTTAGAGTAGTGTGAGGGGTGAGTAATTCTTTTAAGTATCTGAAAGTCCTTTGTGACGGACTTTTCCAGGTTATTTATGTATGGAGCATATGACAAATTCTAAATAGGTTCTTTCCAAGTAAAGCAAAATGGACTCTATTTTCTTGGTAGCATTTAACTTTCATAATGACACACTGGTGTTAGGAAAAAAGATACCTCTGTGATTCTGTCCATACTCAAAATCTAATATAAGAAATGCCACTGAAGGTCATAAAATGACCTCTAAACACAATGACAACATGAAAGCCATAGAAAGAGACAGTCAATAATGCAGGTGCAGGCTATCTCCAGCTTGCTCTGAAATCCATGGTAGGGGGAGTGTTTCATTATTACTTATAGTATAAAATGCCACCTTGATTAATATTTAGTGAAAACAAATGCCTAGAAGGACCTTTCATAAAGAGCAAAAATTTAGAGTTTGCAGTTTAGCAATACAAGTGTTCCACTTAAGACAAATGAGGGCAGGATCCCTGAATACAAGCTTTTAATTAAGCCGAGAAGAAAACTCACACGCGATACATCAGAGAACCCCTTTTCCAGCCTCACACACACATGAACACACACAAATCTAACTAACTCAGAAAAAATATTTGCTTAAATCCTGCAGAGTACATTTAGAAGTGGGAATTTGTAGTCAGGGAGACCTGGACTGGATCCCAGCTATCACTCACTGGAGGCATAATTGCCATCAACTTACTTAACCTTCCTGAGCCCTGGTTTACTCAACAGAAATATGGGAGAATATTAGTACCTCCTGCAAAGGATTGCTGTGAAATTTAACTGGGAAAATGCAGAGTGTCTGGTCTACAGAAAAGTCAATAAATATGAGTAAGAAGAGGAATCTACCTGTGGTGCAATAAACATAGGATAAAATTCTGGAGCTGCAGTTATTTTCAGTCCTTACTCCTTTTTAATTCCTGTAAGATGCCGATCTATAAGCAAAACTGTGTGTCAAATGCATCCTCTCTACTGATATTCCTCATCACATGGTCACCATCTCATGTATTCCCTTCTCCCTTTCAGACAGACAGTGGCCTATTATTTATCAAAATATGCTTAGGAGAGGATTACATTCCAAACTTTCTCCAAAATTTGCCCATCCAGTTTGTCTTCTTAACACTCACTCTCTCCACCAGCTCCTCCCTCTCAGTCCACCATCATTTTCCTTAACTCCCCATTGACAAACAAACCAAAATCATTGCCTCCTTTGCCAACCCACTAGATCTTACTATCTCTTCCTTTCCCCCACCCCAGCCAGTCTACAGTGGGGTTTGTCTAACAACAGTCCTCTTCCTCTATAATGAATTCCAGGCCTAAGCATCCAAACCATACACTATAGCTCATAATTAGCTTCTCTGTACCAGATCCGGCTAGAAGGATTTTCACCTTCACATTGTTCTTTTCCTTCCTACCACCACATGAGTGACTGCATCATCAACCATCGCCCTTCCTCATGCCTATGGGTCTACCACCTAAGCAGAATAGAGGATGGAGGCTTTCGTTAATATTCAGCCTGTGTTGCTAGTTCTCTCAGCGAAGTTTTCCAGCCCCTGGCATACTCTCTTCTTGATCTCTCTGATTCCGTTTGCTTTAGTTGTTTTATCCTTGGCACCTTGTACATATTTCCATCACTGTCAACTGGAGCTTCCCTGGGTGGTGTTTCTGCTCCGTTTACTCAGTGAGGAAAGAGCTTCTGACCCATTTGTCATCACCAGTAGACTTCCTTCAGGCTGCATGAGTAACTGCCCAATTCGATATCCTTTATATTTTCAAATGAACTCTAACCCTGTATGAATTTTCTTGTCATTTTTAGCAAGTTACAATGATACCGTGGGAGCTACAAAAAAAAATCTGTGCATATAATCCAACTCTATAAATTTTCAAAGTTATTTTAAAAATTTTTTAATGTCCTTATTTATTTTTGAGAGAGAGGAACAGAGTGAACATGGGAGGGTCAGAGAGAGAGGGAGACACAGAATGTGAAGGCAGGCTCCAGGTTCTGAGCTAGCTGTCAGCACAGAGCCTGACGCCGGGCTCGAACCCACAGACCATGAGATCATGACCTGAGCCTAAGTTGGACGCTTAACCGACTGAGCCACCCAGGTGTCCATCAAAGTTATTTTAAAATGTTTTTGAGATGTGGTATATCTGCACTTTAGTGTGAATTAACTGTGCCTTGGTTTTACAATATTTCCAAATCTGTAACATCACAGACCACTTCATGCAGAGAGAGAGAGAGAGACAGACAGACAGACAGACACAGGTCTACTACAAAGTAATGAATGCTTCAATTCTGTTAGTAAAAAACAGCCTGTTTTCTTCTCTGCAAAGAAATTGCTAGGTCATCTATTAGTTTATCTCCTTTAATAATTATTCTTATTTTTAAAAAAACACAGCGTCCGACTCTTGATTTCGGCTCAGGTCATGATTTCCTGAGAGTAAGATTCTGTGCTGACAGTGTGGAGCCTGCTTGAGATTCTCTCTCTTTTTATCTCTTTCTCAAAATAAATAAATAAATATTCAAAAATATGAAAAAAATAAAAAATAAATTTAAAACCTATAATTGAAATCCAACTGGAGATGTGCTTTGTTCTGCGCCACAAATTAGAAACAGCTCCAACCCTTGGTCCACACCACAAATTAGAAACAGCCTTGGCCCCGTTGGAAATTCACTAAATGATGTCTTCATAAATGTCTGTCTAGAGGATATAACCCACAAATGATTTTACTGAGTTTACTTTATAACTAGAAAGGTGCATTTTTTTTTTGACTTTGGTTTGGTTTGGGGGCTTTATTTTTTGCAGAGCATGTCCTTAGCTGGATGCAATAGAGAAATTATACCTTTATTTATTTTATTATCATGAAGTGATATTTTTTATATTAAAGGGAAAATCCTGGGGCACCTGGATGGCTTAGCTGGTTGAGTAACTGACTATTGATTTCAGCCCAGGTCATGACCCCAGGGTTGTGGGATGAGCCCTGTAACACGCTCCTCACTGAGCGTGGAACATGCTTGGGATTGTCTCTCTGTTTTCCTCTGCCCCTCTCCCTCACCCGTGCTCTCTCTCTCTCTCTCTTCCTCTAAAAAAACAAAAGTAAATAAATAAATAAACATTTAAAAATAAAAGGAAAGTCCTATTCTATGAGTGTCAATAAAGTTCGGTGTAGTAGAAGCATTTTTAGTAGAACAAATTATGTAAAAATAATTTTTGACAGATAAGCACTTTATCAAATGACCCGTTTACACAAAACTTTATTATTACCACCTTACACTTTCTTAGCATTACATATTAAGACATCTAGAAATATAATTTAATATAAGCTTAATCATTTTAAAAATAATGTCTTCAAGATGAGATGAAAAGCGCCACCTGCCCAGTACTGGACTCTGACATAGCTGTCAGATATAATTATGTGATTTGTTAGACAAAGTGTCTGAAAGTTCTTTCAACTCTAAAAATTCGGGTACACCAGTCAAAACTACTGTGTGATTCCACTTACACGAGGTATCTTAGGTAGTCAAGTTCAAAGAAACATAAAACTTTGTGAATACACTTAACACTACTCAACTGTACACTTGAAAATGATTAAGATGGTAAATTTACAGTTTGTGGGGGGTTTTGTTTTATTTTTTAAGTTTCTATGTTAATTGCAGTCAGTTAACATACAGTGGTAGTATTAGTTTCAGGTGTACAATATAGTGATTCAGTACACATCACCCTGTGTTCATCACAAGTGCCCTGCTTAATCCCCATCACCTACTTCTCCCATCCCTCACCCACCTCCCCTCTGGTAATATGGAGTGTACTTTTTACCACATTTAAGCTTTGAAAAGATAAAAGGAAAACAGCACAAACTATAATATCTTACAACTAAAAATCATATATTGGGACTTAAAAATATTTAATTCCACACCACAATTGTACTTACTTTTATACCTGTAATTACATTTAAAGTCTTGTTTTGAAGATACTTAAGCTAGAGTGTGCTAAAATAAACTATGGAGTAAGGTTAAGTTCTGGTCAATTTGAACAGGGAAATTTTGTTTGTTATTAATTTTAAAGTAGATCTCTAGTTGTACTGAAATGAGAGGTCACTTTATTTGACTCTCTTTACAATAGGAAACAAATGAGGTGTCTTCAACAAGATAAAAAATTTAGCTTTAAAAATAAGAAGTCTGGACCTAGTAAACAGTAAAAGCACTAGGGAAAAAAACAGTCCAAACAAGCATATTAGCTTTATGGACATCATCCAAGTCATCAAAAGCACTGTTAAACTCTCTCTCTCTTTTACATACTTAGAGTTTAAAAATACAGTTAATAATACAAAGTGAGCAAAAAAAATTGCAAAATTAAATCAACATTTTACAATGATTAGAAAACAATCTACATCTACTGATTCTATTTCTGTATTTTCATAAAACTGACTTCGAATGATACAGGTTTTCTGCACTGGGGGAGAATGCACCACAATCAACTTCATCTGCACCTCTCCGCCACTGGATCTTTCATCTGGCATTTTCCAATGGATTACAAAAATATATGACCCAGCTAAACCGTGGAGCCATAAAATCCACAGAGGAGAAGCAAGTTATTCCACACTGATGAAGGCAATACAGGTAGGCCTGCCACTTAATGCATATCTTTATGTGCTTCAAGACAGATACATTATATATGTTATATGTCATTTAATATTAAAAATTCCATGAACTACGTAATAACATTCATTTTATAAGAGTAAACCAAGGTCCAGTGAGGGGAAGTGACAATTAGTAAACAGCAGAGCACGAACTCAAGGACACACTCCTGAGTGATCGACGCACAGCCACAGCACTCAGTATGCTCAGGCTTTTCTTTTTACCTCCCCCTTCAATTCTTTTTCTCGCAGTCCTATTCTTTTATTTGCCTGATCTCACTCCAAAACATAGCCTCATCGACTCATATTATCCATAGAGGGGCTGTTAATTCTTTAATTTATTAACAAACACTACAAAATATAATTTACAAAATAAACTAGAATTACATATACAATTATTAAAAATCGATAATTTATTTTAAAAACACTTTAAAATATCTAGATTTAATAAGTCCATAAAATGATGTGTTTTCCCCTTCTGGAGTATAGCTATCTGCCAACATTAATCATGAGACAATGCTCTGAATGAAACACTCAAAAAGATGAAACAGAAAGTCTTTCACTGCGATCATGTCCCCACCTTCACAGCCCACTGTATTCCTTTATACTATAGCAGTTTTCCTCGTGACTGTACACATTCATAGTTCTTATCCTTTAAAAACAGAGGCAAGGCAATTCCATTCTATTAGTCAAAATTTTAGGGAAATTATACTTATGGGCTCAAAAACTTGTGAATAAGCATGAAGTCTATCTCTACAATTAAAAGTGACAAATCTGATTTCTAATGACAAGCAGCATGGATGTGTCTGCCATTTTTGAAAACTCCCGCACAGCAATTTCATCCAATTGTCTATAACTGTTAGCTTCTAGGTTGCTACTTCTTTTTATTTAATATCCCCTAAGACTTGATTTGACATTTATTCATAATTCTCTATTAAGTGCTGATAATTCAAACACATTTTCTATCTTACTGCCAAACTAATTTTCATGGTCCCCCAGATACATAATTACATAAAACCATCCAGCTACTTCTCATGATATGAGGCAAATTCATACAGTTTCCAAAGGAGAACAGGCATTGTTTTTGTTCTGTTCTGTTGTGGGTTTTTTTTTTTTTCTTCTCATCAACCTAATGACAGAAAAGTTTAGACTACTTACTACATAGAAAGATGAATAGTAATCCTCAAAGAAACAACCGCCCAGCATCTAGATTGGATTTGCAGAACAGCCTGATTTGTTTCTGCTCATAATGGAATATGTTGCTACACAAACATGTCTAATATACACATATTATCTCTATATTCATCTATATGTCTGTACATAATTTAAACCCTTTCCACTGGGAAGAAACCACCTTCTTCAAATAACAAACAAAAATCCCTATATTGCTATGTACTTTCTGTTTTTCACTATTTTTTTCTCCCCAATGTTTTTTATATTCATAGTAATCTTCAAGCTCCATAAATTCCCATTGACATACTAAATGTTTCACTTATGCAGAATGGTAGAGTCACCTCAAATCTTATGATTGTGTTTTACAGGAGAGAAAGCAGGCCACATGTTGTTGAAATAGACTTTGCCAAGATAAATTAAATAAATATTTCTCTTAGACTCCACTTTTCCACAATCTATGACCTTCAGTCTAGCCTGTGCATCAGCAAGGCCACATAAAACATCAAGGAAACAAAGTTTGCAAGTGCCCTATCTAAACTGACCCATAATTTCCTGGATATCTGGAATACTGAAATAATGGCATAATTATTAGTGTGGGATGTGAACTATATCTTATAAGGTTAGCACATCTTTTTGTCTTATTTTAGCAGACTTTATGCCGTATAGTCAGGCAACTCTTAATTGACTTCTGAATGTTGTTCTATTTGGGAAAATGCTTCCTTCCCACATTCATGGTTAGCTCAAATCTTCCAAATTTGAAGAAAACTAAAATCGACTATGTTACAAACACAACCTAAATTTTCTTACTGCTATAATTTCTCCCAGACCAATATTTTGGGGAGTCCATAATACAGTCATCTGGGCACTCTCTTGAGGAGTTGACCAGTGTGGGAGAAGATAGAGAAGAATTACACTTTCCAAGGCTTTTGAATAACAATGCACCACAATCTAAAACAGTGTGGACAGAATGACTCTTCAACTTCCACATATATTCTCCACAAGCTACCAAAGATGGCATTTCTCCTTTTCAAGATGCCCTTGATTTTCATTTTAAACTGATTCACCTGTTGAATAATATTGGCGTGGAGAAGAGAGGATCAATAAGAGAGCTCTGGGATGTGAAACTAAATATTTCTGCCTACTATTTGCATTGACCCTTAATATTAATGTATCTTCCCTGCCTCCTACTTAGAAACAGGTTAAATGACAGTGAACCCAGCTAGAGAACCTAAGCTGACTTTAGAAAGTATTGAAACATAAGACAATTAATCAAACCAAAAAATGCAACTAGTTATTCAGTTTTTCAATCAGTCAACCTGTTAGCAAAATTCAAACAAGCATAGTTTGGCTATTTACAAAGAGGCATTGATCAAAATGACAGAAACACACATAGAAGTATTAGAGGATAACTCAATAAATATTAGAGGCAAAGATGGGTGGCTAGAAATGGAGTTCATATCTACTTATAAGATTGTGCTTAATTCTCTTATTTATAATTATATAATTGATTCCTGAAATATTGGATAACACTTGAAATAAAATGGGAAAATATACCTCTCTATTGTCAAATTAACATATTTCTCCTTTCTAGTAATTTATTTAAAATTTTCCATAAAAATGATGACTAAAACTATAGTTGGTTCTTAACATTATTTACATAGATCACTTTGAGAATCTGAATGAGAAAATTATGAGTCTTCTTTCCCAGAAAAAAGTGTCTATAAAATGTGTATATATACCCAAAATTATGGACACAATTGCAAGGAACACAACTGACATAATTTCACAATTTCATGGGCCCTTAAGCCTTCTGATACTTACTTCAATATCCAATATGCACACCCATTCACACACATGTGCTCGCACACACATACACACACACCCCAAATTTCCAAAGACTACAGCCTCTTTCCTTCTCTGAGTCCCTACACCATAACCTAATACTTGATGTCTAGTTTTTAGTTTTTCCCATTAGTTATTTAAGCAAAATCCTTTTCAACCACAAAATAATCTCTTTAGAGAAATGTGTCTTTTATACTCCAGCTGGCATACAGAAGATGCTCGAGAATCACATTGGGATTGATAGAAAGGAAAATGCAAGTCAATGAAAGCCATAATTACATAAGACCCTATGGGTTGCCCTTGGGATGTGAACATTTCCACTTGTAAAACGCTTAGACTCTCACTATGCATTGCTCCTTCTGCATCTTTTCTCCACTAAATCAAGGACTACTGCATGACTCTGTGATGTTTTTCAAAATCAATGTCAAGCTCAGTCCTATAGCTAACAATTTCAGCTTCAGTGAGCCAAATCCACACACTTACAGGACACAAAGTTTGAGCCCAAGTTTTGGAGCTTTAGAGGAAAGACATCCTTACTTCTTCCTCTATCTCTGTTCAGCATGGTACTCCCTCATTTGATGTCTTCACACTGCCAGGTCAAATCTCTTTGCCTTTGTGTCTGACCTAAGGCCATTTAAAACTACCAGGCAGGGACTATGACTGCCATGGGGCTTCCTTTCATGTAGCAAGGTAACAGAGCAAAGATGCTCATCCTGGAGAGAAGTTGTGTCACACTTTGGTTACAGCTAGGTAGGTCAGTTATGCGCAGTTGGTCACCTTCTGAAGTCCCCTGAAAACAGAGTAAAATTGGTATCTGATGCTGAGAATCACAGAAATCTCAAAAATTGTTTTTCATTTTTCATCAGAGCTTTGTACCCACCTCTCCTTTACTAAAAAGACAAACACAAAACCAAAAAATGTACAACACACATGTTAGTGTGATTATAGGTGTCACATGCAATGTCATGTTATTTCAGCTTCCTTGAACCAAATCATCCTGAAGAAAAAATTGTATCCTAAGAAGTGGAATTAAGACAGAGAATTTGTGATGCACATATCAAGGTTTTTGCTTCCCTTCCCTGGTTTTATTGAAGTTGCACTATATGAAAATTTAGAGAAATATGGGGTACCTGGCTGGCCCACTTGGTTAAGCATCTGACTTCAGCTCCAGGTCATGATCTTGTGGTCCACAACTTCAATCCCACTGTCAGGCTCTGTGCTGACAGCTCAGTCTGGAGCCTGCTTCAAGTTCTGAGTCTCCCTCTGTGTGTCTCTCTCTCTGCCCTTTTCCCACTTACACATTCTCTCCCCACCCCTCTCAAAAATAAATAAGCATTAAAAAAAGAAGAAAAATTAGAGAAAGGAAAAATAAGTGTTTCTCCAATTATTAATGGCCATTTGCTCATTTTTATAGACTCTACTCCTCCCCATATTATTTTTTCAATAAAAGTATCAGTTTTTCATGTAGCTGGTTTTGAATCTACAATTAAGAAGTTAATTACAGAATTTGCCATTATGGAAACCTAGGATAGTGGAGTGTGAGAGGTTTGTGTTAGACAGAAACAAAGGCCAGCTAGGAAATAATGGCTGGGAAGGGGTGATCCCAGGAACGTAAATTGTCCGAACAGAGCCTCAGCATAAAATATTGTTTAGTAGCTGTCATATAATGGATGACCTGTTGAATTTTGAAGTTGTTAACTTTGGGAAGAACTCACAATTCTAGATTTAGAAGAATTCTTTTTTTTTTTTTTTGAGTTTGTTTTTTGTTTTGTTTTGTTTTGTTTTGTTTTTAGTTTTTAGTTTTAAGTAACCTCTACCTCCAGTGTTGGGCTCAAACTCACATCCCCACGATCAAGAGTTGCATGCTCTACCAGCTGAGCCAGGCAGGCGCCCTCGATTTAGAAGCAATTTCTGAGTAAACCTGGGGCAAATGCTTCTAGTTGCTGACCCACCGCAGGCCACAGAAAACTCATGAAGTGGAAAGCAAAAGAAAAGACCAAAAAGAGTGGTGGCGGGTAGAGATGAGAAGCGGATTGTGAGTCCAAACAGTCTCACCATGTAAGGGACAGGCAGGAACCAGGAAAAATTAGAACAGAGAAACTATTCAATTTATATGATATGACAGCCCACTTGGAGGAGTTCTCAGAGAACAAATGTCACCTCAAAGACCGTCTTTGGTGCTTGCTAAGGCCCAAAGAATGTATAATCAGGGGAAATTTTGCCTTTTCCCAAAGCTTGGTGATGATTTGAAGTGTCCTTTCATTTACCCGGTGTGAAGCAGCCAGAAGTTTGAGCAGAGGATTAGACATTACTAAGTAATCAATTATTTAATTTCTTTGTTGTCCATTTATCTGAGTATAATCCTACACTCAGATGGGGAAAAATAAGACAGAAAAATCTAAAAAGGACATTTCCCAGGGGGAAAATGACACAAAATATTCTTTCCACTTCATATTATCCCTTTGTAGATGGGAGTGTATCCCTCCTTCATCATGTAAATCTGATTCCTGAGTTTTGACTAAGGAGTTTAGGGTTGCATCACCAGTTTTTCGTGTGATGTCTCTAATGGATACATAAAACAATTAAGTGGAAAAAAAAGTTCTGACCTAAGTCTAAATATGGCTTTGCTAAATTGAATTATGTAATTAAGAGGAAAACGGGTTTTAAGAATCATATCACATTTTAATTCAGTCTCCAAAACCTATTGTCTACAGTAGACACTATTAGTCTCCCTGCAAAATACATCCAACAGCTATTCTGAAATTGTTGTTTTCTTTTCGTCTTGTATTCTGAGATTTCTTCTAAGTAAAAAAGAAGCAATGATGAATTATGAAAAAGTTACTTTTTTCTTCCAAAATATTCACATCTGGTCTTTGTTTAAATCACTCTACCTGTCATTTTTGCCTGAAGAAATCAACAAGAAACAGTGAAAACAGACATCGAGCTTGATATCATTTTAGTTCCTAAAGGCTTGCTATTTTCATATTGGTTTCCCCCAAAGACAAAACCACCCAAATATCACCAGAATCATTATCAGCCTATATTTCTTCCTGAAGTGATCTTTCAGTGAAATAATAAATGTTTCATTCCTGCAGCTCCTGTTTCTTTCTGTCTTCCTTTCAGTTGTTTTCAGCGTGAGTGAGACATTTATTTCTGACAGTTTGTTATTATATGAGGAACTAGTCGTGTTGGATTGTAAAACACTGAAATCTTTTTTAGTATAGTTACTGAGCGCTTCCTCTTCCATCAAAATGCAGGCTAAATCTTTACAGAAATTCTATTAAATATCTTTTTATTGTGATACTATCATTCAACGATTTTGAAATGTGATAAAAACAGGTGATCCAAACGGCCAAGTATTTGGCAGCTTCAGATACAAAGGAATGAGAATTTAGACCTCTGTTTTTGTTGATGGTGTTACAAGTCTCTTGACTGTTCCCAATCTTACTCAGTAAGGAGGTCCTTAATGTTTCCCTCAACTTGACTAAACTTCAGATATTCTTTTTCCAGAAAATAGTCCCTGGCCTTACTTAATTTACAGTATTTACTTTATAAAACTTGTAAATTATTTCTTTGCCCCTTAAAGATGTAAAGTTTTTTAGAAGGTTTTTGCCAGTGTTACAATCCAGGAATGTCTTTCTCAGGGACAAGAAGCCATCTCTTTGTAATGTAAACACTCAGGAAGTCAGGGTCCCTACTTCCTAGTATCTTTGAGACAGATGGCTCACTTTGGTGGAAGCCTGGCTCCAAGTTGTAAAATTACTTTTTTAAATGAAGATTACTTTTCTACTGGGGGCAAAAGTGATTAACAAACACAGATGGCCTAGGACCCCACCTCCCAATCCAAGTCTTAAAAAGATGTCCCCACTCTTTGTCTAGTGAAGTTAAACTCACACTCAGCTCTTGTGTCCCTTATGATGGGGGCCTTGAAGAAAGTCTTCCTTGCCAGTTAACTTTGTTCAGTGCAATGTTTGCTTTGACAAGTGTTTATAATATGCTATTCAATAGTATTAGTATAATCAAGGTTTTGCCACACCAGTCTCCTGACATATTTTTAAATATGAAATAGAAGACATCAAAAACAGACATAAAGTTATTATGAGATATCAGAACTGATATAAAATGAAACCACCTAATAGAGTTATTAAAATATTCATGAGGTAGTTATTAAAATATTCATTCAGAGTCTCGGTGGCTCTGTTGGTTGACTAACTCTTGATTTTGGGTCAGTTTATGATCCTGGGGTTGTGGGATTGAACCCCATGTTGGGTCCTGTGCTGATCATGGAGCCTACTTGAGATTCATTCTCTCTCTTTCTCTCCCTCCCTCCCTCTCTCTCTCCCTCCCTCCCACCCTCTGCCTCTCTCCTCTACTTGTGTGTACTCTCTCTTTCTGTCTAAAATTAAATAAATAAATAAATAATAAATAAGTGTTAAAATGTTCATGAAAAAGACTAGAACAAAAAAAAATGGTGGTTCATTCACTTCCTGTCTTTCTACAAAAGACTCAAGCCAGTTTGGAATCAATAAAATAATAAATTCAAGTAAAAAATAAGAAGAAGAATACAAATATTCCTCCCAGAAGCGATAACATAGGTTTTATGATGAAGCCTTGTATTTGGTTCTGAAGTTCCGGACAGCCAGGGAAAGAAGGAAAAAGAGTCAATTCCTCAAGGCAACTTTTCTTAAGTAACTTCTAAACAATATGTTCACTTAGAATTTCATGTAGAGAACACTAAGAAATAGAACAGAGAATGTTTTCATGTTAAATGTGAACATACTTCTGTGTTTACAACAAACATTATATTTGCTATGGTTATTTCTTTTTTTGGTATCAATTTGTCTCTTTTTTCTTGTTAAGAAACTTTATTGTTTAGAAGAGCTTTAGATTTATGGAAAACTTAAAAAGATACCACAGAGTGTTTCCCGTAACCCAAACTTAGTTTCTTCTATATTAATATCCTATATTTGTAAGACATATTTGTTACAATTAATGAACAAATACTAATACATTACATAACTATTATCAAAACTAAATTCCACACTTTATCCAGATGTCCTTACTTTTTAACCCAATGTCCTTTTTCTCTTTGGATCCCATCCAATATACTATGTTACATTTATTATTATTATTTTTTTAATGTTTATTCCTCTTTTGAGAGGGGGCAGGTGCAGAGAGAGGGAGACACAATTTGAAGCAGGCTCCAGGCTCTGAGCTGTCAGTACAGAGTGGGCTCAATCTAATGAACCAGGAGATCATGACCTGAGCTAAAGTCAGATGCTCTTCAACCTACTGAGCCACCCAAGGGCTCCTAAGATACTTTGTTACATTTAGTTATGTTTCCTAAACTCCTCTTCCTGTGACAATTTCGTAGGCATTTCTTTTTTGTCGTTGTTTTTTTTTTTTAAGTCTAGTATAGTTAACGTATGTGTTACATTAGTTTCAGATGTATAATTTAATGATTATAATGATTAAATATTTCCATATATTACTCAGGGCTCATGAAGACAAGAGAATTCTTAATCCCTTATGGTCATTTCTTATAGTGACCACTGATCAAGGCCAAGGGCTTATCCTAGAAATGTGAGAAGGTGCAGGAAAGGTGATTGTAGAAGAACAATGGGATCTGAATATGTTATTCATTGCTTGTAAGACTGGTGTTGAAAATTAAGTTTAAAGTGCCTGGGGATGCCTAGGTGGCTCAGTCGGTTAAGCTTCTGACTTTAGCTCAGATCATGATATCAGGGCCCCCCAGTGTGGGGCTTGCTTGGGATTCTCTCTCCTTCCCTCTCTCTCTGCCCCTACCCCATTCCCTCTTTCTCTCTTTCAAAAATAAGTAAGTAAACTTGAAAAAAAAAAAGAAAAAAATTAAAGTGCCTTAATGGATGTGATATTCTTTTTCTCATTTATGCTTTGAAAACAAGGAACCCAGCGGCAGATTTGGTTTTCTATTGTGACTTTACGAAAGCTAAGAAATGTTCAGAACTGGATGGAGGTCCACCCACCTTTGTCCAGAAATAGACCCTAGAGCCATCGCTGCTGTTTTACACAACTCCAGGAGGCACATTTACATAAAAGGCAATGTAATTTGAGTTTTCTGGCACTGTGTGACTTATGGCAGTGCCAGAATATGGGGAACCAAAGTTAGGATTTTGAGGCTGCTTTACACAACCTCTAATTCTGAAGCCACAAGAACACTTGGAATAAATGTATTTTAGCAAGAAAATTTTTGTAGCTGGTGGTAGTAGTTTAATAATTCCAAAAGTGATCTGATTCTAGGAAACTTGACATATGGTGGTAAAGAGAATAGACTCTGTAGACTTTTCTGCTGACAGTGATTTTTTCTCTCTCTGCTATCATCTGAATTGTGAGCACTCTCCTGACAGTTTCTCTGCTCATAATAATAATAATACCAACAATGAAAACAACAGTAGCATATTGGTATGGCTTTGTGCCACACACTGTTCTGACAAATTTAGGTATATTTATGCATTTAGATATATTTACTCATTTAAATTTCATAAAACTTCAAGAACAAAAGTACTATTGTTTCGTCCCATCTCACAGAGAAAACCAAAGCACAGTGGGGTTGAATAACAAGTGTAAGGTCATGCAGCAAATGCATAATGGAAGCAGGATTTAGCCTATGACATTCTGACTCCAGAGCTAATTCTTTGGACAGAGACACGAGTGCCCTTCAATTAAGAGAAGTGGTCCCTTGTAATCTTCAGACTATTTTGCTGGAAAAAGGAGAATGGGCTCATATGGCTTCCTTACCAATTAGCTATGGGCATAAAGAACATGGGTCTTTTTCAGGATGAGACAGTCAGGATCTACTGTATCTCATCCATTCTTAAATTTTCTATTATAATGAGTTGGAAGCTACCAGTGTCACAAGATGGAGAAGGGGCAGATCTCAGAGTTACCAGATGGAGGAAAACACCCATCAACCTACAAAAGACTTTGTGTTAAGTGAAAACTAAACTTGAGATTTCAATTGGGAAAGTCATTTATTATCTCACATAGTCTTTTCTACTTTTAATAATACAAAGATCTTACACATGACCCTATGGTTCTCATTTACAGCTCGATATCCATTCCCTAGCTGACTATATCCACAAACTTGATTCTAAATGTCATCTATTTGCTAATGACTTCCAAAAGTAAATTCAAATTTGATATTCCCATATCTAAATACCATTTGGAAGATGTACATTCAATACCTTAACAACATATGTCCATAATAAAAACTCTCAGTAAACCAGGGATAGAGGAGAACTTTCTCAAAATGATAAAGAATATCCTTAAAAATCTATGGCTAATATCAAAATTAATGGTAAGAAACTAGAAGCTTTCCCTCTAAGATCAAGAATAAGGCATGGATGTTCCATCTCACCCCTACTTTTCAACATCTTACTTGAAGTTCTAGCTAATGAAAAAGATAAGAAAAAAATAAACTCTATATATATTGCAAAGGAAAAAACAAAACTCTTTGACCACAGATTACATGATCACCTATGCAGATTACATGATCATCTATGCAGAAAAAAAAAATCCTAGGACACCTAAGTGTTTGTGACAAGTTTGCAGAATACAAAGCTAATATATAAAAGTCAATCACTATTCTACACGTCAGCAATGAACAAGTGGAATCTGAAATTAAAAACCAATACCATTTATGTTAGCACCCCAAAGATGGAATGCTTAGATATAAATCTAACAAAATATGTATAATATCTATATAAAAAATTACAAAACTCTAATAAATAATATTTTTAAAGGAACTAAATAAATGGAGAGATATTCCATGTTCATGGATAGGAAGATTTAATACTGTCATGAGGTCAGTTCTTTCCCCCTGATCTATATATTCAATGCAATCCTAATCAAAACCCCCAAAACCAATTATAAAGATTATATGGAGGGACAAAAAAATCCAGATATCCAACACAATATTGGGAAAGAACAAAGTTAAACCTCAAGATGTAATATAAAACTATATATATTATATACATATATAAATAAGTATATATAAAATATATAGTAATCAAGACAGTGTGGAATTTGTGAAAGAAGAAACAAACAGATCACCAGAACAAAATAAAGAGCCCAGAAATAGACCCCCATAAGTAAGGCCAACTGAGAGGCTGAGAGAAAAATAACTGTTGGCACAGAATTCCACACCCAGCAGAACACTATTTTAAGGATGAGGCTGAAGTAAAGACATTTTCAGACAAACAAAAACTGTCCTCACTAAAAGAAGTTTTAAAGACTTTATCAAAGATGGAATAATATCTCTCCTAAAAGTTGAAGATACAAGAAGAATAATGAATAAAAATAATGGCAACTATGTTGATAAATAGTAAGCAAACACTGATAGCTACTCCTCCTCAACATTTAGAAATATGCCTACAGGGGATAGCAGGGCGGGGCAAGAGTAGATTGTAGGACATCTATGTTTGTTAATTGGTTTTCACCAAAGGAACAGTATACTTTCTCATGTCTTTTTGATAAGAGGTAATTTTACAACTTGGAGCAACATATTAACTGAAGTTAGGCTCCTACCTTCCCATAGAAATTTGGAGATAGACACTGTCTTGCTTGATTATTACATTTCAAAGGGATGGCTCTCCAGTCCTTGAGAAAGAAATTCCTGAGTCCATAAAACTGGCAAGAAATTTTTTTTCTTTTGTTTTTGTTTTTTTTAAGTATATCACAAAGAGCTAGAGAAATATTTACAAAATTGCAAGTTTTTAAAGTACATGCTTTAAGAAAAGGGAAGTCAGGACCTAAAGACAAGAATAAGTCCTTTTTTTTTTTAATAGTTTATTGTCAAATTGGTTTCCATACAACACCCAGTGCTCTTCCCCACAAGTGCCCTCCTCTATCACCACCACCTCTTTTCCCCCTCTCCCTTCCCCTTCAACCCTTGGTTCATTTTCAGTATTCAATAGTCTCTCAGGTTTTGTGTCCCTCTCTCTCCCCAACTCTTTTTCCCTCTTCCCCTCCCTCTGATCCTGCATTAGGTTTCTCCTGTTCTCCTGTTAGACCTATGAGTGCAAACATATGGTTTCTGTCCTTCTCTGCCTGACTTATTTCGCTTAGCATGACACCCTCAAGGTCCATCCACTTTGCTACAAATGGCCAGATTTCATTCTTTCTCATTGCCATGTAATACTCCATTGTGTATATACCCACATATTCTTGATCCATTCATCAGGTGATGGACATTTAGGCTCTTTCCATGTTTTGGCTATTGGTGGCAGTGCTGCTGTAAACACTGGGGTACACGTGTCCCTATGCATCCGCACTTCTGTATCCCTTGGGTAAATCCCTATCAAAGCAATCTACATATTCAATGCAATCCCCATCAAAATTGCACAAGCGTTCTTCTCAAAGCTAGAACAAGCTATCCTCAAATTCGTATGGAACCACAAAAGACCCCGAATAGCCAAAGTAATATTGAGGAAGAAAACCAAATCAGGAGGCATCACAATCCCAGACTTTAGCCTTTACTGCAAAGCTGTCAGCACAAGACAGTATGGTATTGGCACAAAAACAGACACATAGACCAATGGAATAGAATAGAAAACCCAGAACTGGGCCCACAAATGTATGACCAATTAATTTTTGACAAAGCAGGAAAGAGTATCCAATGGAAAAAAGACTGCCTCTTTAGCAGGTGGTGCTGGGAGAACTGGACAGCAACATGCAGAAGAATGAAACTAGACCACTTTCTTACACCATACACACAAATTAACTCAAAATGGCTGAAGGACCTGAATGTGAGACAGGAAACCATCAAAACCCTCGAGGAGAAAGTAGGAAACAACCTCCTTGACCTCAACCACACCAATTTCCTACTGGACACATCCCCAAGGGCAAGGGAAATGAAAGCAAAACTGAACCCTTGGGACCTCATCAAGATCAAAAGCTTCTGCACTGCAAAGGAAACAATCAAGAAAACTAATAGGCAACCAACAGAATGGGAAAAGATAGTTGCAAAAGACATATCAGATAAAGGGCTAGTATCCAAAATCTACAAGGAACTCACCAAACTCCACACCCACAAAACAAATAACCCAGTGAAGAAATGGGAAGAAGACATAAACAGACACTTCTCCAAAGAGGACATCCAGATGGCCTACAGGCACATGAAACGATGCTCAACATCACTCATCATCAGGGAAACACAAATCAAAACCACACTGAGATACCACCTCACACCAGTCAGAGTGGCTAAAATGAACAAATCAAGAGACTATAGATGCTGGCGAGGGTGTGGAGAGACGGGCACC